>APFE030422174.1:211870-225774 GCA_000404065.3 Pinus taeda | reverse complement strand
AATTATAGATAACTAAAGTTATATCTCAAACTTAAAACCAAAATCCAAAACTTAATGAGAAGTTCTAGTTAATTTGTTATGACATACATAATTATTAATAACATAAAAGTTATGTATTTGTAAAAATAGAATAATGATGATATAATAACATCATAAGAGAGGTTTATATTTTGGTCAAGTTTATATATATATATATATAATATATAAATAATAGGTGGAAGATAGATGGTTTCTGTAAAAAGTAGTTTGAAGATTATAAAAATATTATATTTTTTTATTGAAAAAAGAAAAAAAAAATATTTATTAGAAGGATGTTGTAATATTTCATTTTATTTGTGAAGGTTCATTGTAATTATTATTAGCGTTGTATTTTATTTAATAAGAAATTTGAGTGTAAATTAATAATTGATAAATAATTTATTTGAATATTAAAAAAAAAAGAGAAGATGAAATAAAAGAAGAAAAGATGCAAGGATTGAGATCATATTTGATTACTGACATTGAAAGAGAAGTGAATAAACAAAATCCTAGGAAAACGCATGGAGATACTGCTATCATTTCATTGGCCTCAGGAAAACGCATGGAGATACTGCTATCATTTCTCAAGGCTCAATGAACCGGTCAACATAGTTGTAGAGTGGTTAGAAAAGTAGAAGGAAGCAACATCTCAGATAACAACATCATCAGTAGCAAAGGGTAGCAAATCTGTGCATGACAAAGGCAAGGGAAAGGTTGTTGACGGTGCAGAGGTAGAGCAAAGAAGCAAGTTCAAAGCAAATCCACTTGTGTTTAAATCAAATATGTAGATTGAGGTTAACAGGGGATAGCACAACATGAGGATCACACAAAGGCAAAGAAAGAAACAGAAAATGGAGGAAACAGAAAAGGATTTGCAAGAGCTGAAGCAAAATTTCAGGGAAGAATAGGAGTTGCGCAGAAGAGAGAAGGAAGCACAGCAGGAATAGGTACATCGGGAGGCACATCATGCATATATTGATGAAACTACGCCCATATAGGTTATAAACTCATTCGAGCAACTGGCACAAAGTAGACAGGGTGACTGATCGTAGGAGGAGGACTTGGCTCAAGAGATTGAACAAATGCTAGAGTAGATGGACACGGATATGGTTTAGCCAAAGTCAAATTAGGATATTAACCTCATTCCTTAGAACTAAGAGGTCACCCCACCGACTTCACTAGATCTGGAAGCAAAGCAAGTCCCAAGCGATCAAGGAGACACAGAAATCTTTGAAGACAATCCAGAAGCGAAGATGCACAACATATCTTTCAACAAGTCACAACACAAAGTTGTGGAGTTGCGTAGAATGCCTACTCCAGATGTCCATGTATCTGCTACGTTGGAAGAACGAGTGATCGTGTCTGATGTCCACAAGCATCCAGCTGCATTGGCCGATGCTGCCAAAGCATATGCCGAAGCCACCAACTCGACTATTAGATTCTTGATCACTGAGAATGAGTGCATGGCTAAGGAATTACAAGGGGCCAAGCAGGGAGGAGAACAGGTTACAGCATCCGCTAGAGCAGATTTGAGGAAAATGATACTAGATGAAGTATCGTCTCTCGAGACAGCGATGTGGAAGCTGCATTCCAGATTCGTCACCGTGCATAAGTCAGTTGTTCATCTTAATGGTTGGCAACAACACTGTGCTAGGAGAGCACACATATTGTCAGATCTTCACACTATTGTCAATCACATGCAAGCATGGACAGTGAGGTACAAAGGAGCCCCATTGCACTTGCCCAAGATGATGAAGCCAAAGGCGATAGAGTTGAAGGCACACATCCAGAGTCAGATCCAGAACTATGAGGAACTCCCCCAGCTCATCACCAGTTTGCAAGCCTCACATACATCGGTGTTCAGGAGCATGGATTTCAATGTGCACACGCATGCGATCCCATCCATTGGCACAGTCACCGAGGAAAATTCAAAGAACCAAGTCCGACTGGATCTGGACATGTACTTTGATCAGTTGATGTGCACAGATACCACCGTAGATTTGGAGATCAATGCAGACACTATGCATCAATATGTTGCTGGTCCGACAGCACTCAAGACTATGATGCACATGTTATCAGACGGGTTGGACAAAGGTGCCAAATTAGTGTATCTGGATGCAACGGAGGAAAGAGTTCACTTTCATAAGGATGTCACCATAGAGCATGTAGACACCATAACGGACTACCAATCTTGGCATTAGTTCACCACCGTCGAGCATCGCGAGGATGTCAAAGAGTTAGTCTTCCCATAGATGTCTAAGTCTTAGTGATGTATTGCATGTCTTACTCAAGCCTATTTTGTCTCACATGGGTACATGCACAGATTGTAAAGTAACATGTTGTAAATGTGAAAGACTAAGTGTCGATAATAGAATGTAACAGTCATGTAGTAGTTGAAGAGTCATGAGGGTAGGTGAAGAGTCGCAAAGAGGAATGTCAAGGGTCACCCCACCCTTTTCTATTTATAGAACGTCATAGGTCATTGTATAAGCTTTTGGGAGCCAAGCTTCCTATAGGTGTAACTTACATAAAGCTTAGAGTGTATTGTAACGAGCCTTGGCTTCTCCACAGTGCATAACTGGTACACTCTTTGAAGGTGCAGGAAGTGGTGACTGTAATGTTCCGCTATCAGGGCTAGTGGAAGTCATGGTTATATGTATGATTGGATCTTTCACTTTCTTAATATAATAGAGCCAACACATTTCATGCATATGTTGTTATTGTAGTTCGGCTATCCCGGTTACTTTAATGATGTATGTAGTTGTTATTTACGCATGTATGTATGGATTATTCCTTATGTATTTATATGAATCTTATCGAAGCACGTTGCTGATATAACCCATCACTTTGGATTGTCGGTTATCGTACTTTCCATCTTGTGATGCCTTACTGCTCGTGTGTTCCTTTTCAAGTTGCGTGCTATCACAGGTTTCTAAGGGGCACAATCACTCCCCCTTCTGTGTGTTAGACCGCATTCATGCACCTTCCTTGACTTGCTGCAAGGTCACACCCTTGCTACCAACAAGGACATCTTACTTACCTCTGCACATAACCACGATCAAGGCGATACTGTACTACCCACTGCTAGGACTCCTACACCAAACAGTCTGAGGTCTAGGCAACACTTCTGTGTACTTCAGTTTGAAGCTTCGAAAAACCAGATGAAATTCCAATATCTTTGGGACAGATTTAAGTATTGCCTTAACAAATCATTCTATCCTAAGATGATGTTGAAGTTCAAACCCCGCTCAGCATACTTCGGTGATGGAGTTGCGCAATCACAAGAGGACACAGTGGTTGTCATAACTGAATGTCCACCTTCTCCTCATCACACAGGTCCACCACCACCGAGTGATGTGGTAGAACATGCACACATGTTTGTTCAACTGTCACATCCTCCCATGATCACTACTCTCAATTTTTGTGCAGATTTGGTTGGGAAGCCCATGGGTTGTCACATGCACTTGTTACCTCAACCTTTGTCTCCATGTTCTATTGATCCTTCAGATTGCACTGTCTTGTGTTCTTCCATTCCAAACTCTACACTTGCTGTGAACGAGGATCAAGCCATCGATGGAGTTGGTGTTGCACAACCAACCTGCATTTTCATTTATGATGAGTATGACTGGGAACCTAAACATCAACCCACGACAAAGGATGATCTCCTTATGTCCGTGCCTCCTCCACTTTTTCCTTACATCTTTGGTGACTCGGCTACCTCTGATTTTCCTTGTGTAAATCCATCCACTAGTGCACCTACTGCTGATCATTCACAGAGCACACCCGATGTCAATACATCATTCGACAGCAGAAAGGACAAATTATTCATTGAAAATCCACTTGATTTTTCATCTGTTTTTTCCAGAAACATAGAGGGTGAAAATTCTTGCTTCTCATCTACCCCTTTGTTTGATTTATCAGATCATGAGGATGTTGATGAACTCATTGATTTTTCTAATTGTAGTTGTCGTGATTTATTTACCCCTGTATTTGATCATGATGATGATTCTATCGCTGTTGATTTTTCAAAGCCATCTATTTATGATGATCTATCTTCTGATGAAGTTGAAACCCCATAAGTTGTTGAGGCACTTCAGCCCGAGCTGATGGGTATGTCAGGCCCTCATTGTCCTGAGGCTAGTTTCACTTATGATCAAGAAATTGTTGAAACACCAAAGGCTTCTCATCACTTATATGTATGCATTGAAGATCAATCCAACCCATAGATTTCACTTCACTCGAATCACATGATCCCATCGCTCATGCATTGGAGGAATCTTACACAACAAGCACACTTGCGCGGCACAAGTTGTCCATCTTTCTCATGTTTTCTTGCATGTCACAGTCAAGAGAGTACATATGCTTAGCATCTGCATGCAGTGTAGCTCAACACCATGGTAAGTCTACAGAGTGCATGTCATGCACTTTTAGTTTTTTCTTTTATGTGGATGCATTTAAACTCAGAGTGTGTTTGTATTCATTGTTAAACCTTTCATGTTTGTTGGTTCACCTGACTGTGTTGTTCACGAACCATGCGTTCACCAACATGGGTCAACCAATGTGCCGGTGGCTGCATTAAAAATACCACTTCACGTGATCAGACCCATGCACCGTTAGCTTAGGAGTAGGAGTAGTGTTTTCTTTTGTCTCGTTTTCTTGCATGCATGTTTGCTTTCTTGCTTGGTTTGTTTGTTTGCTGGCCCGCTTCCTTTTCTTTCGTATTTACTTTTACTCTTTGCATTATTGTTTTGTTTGTTTGTTTTACGTTCGTAGGTTAGTTTCACATGAAATCGTGTACGAATCTTGAAACAAGAAGGGTAAAGTACAAGAGGACTTGTACAACTATCAATACATGGTTATATATTGTCTCCTCTCTTTATGTAGAACTCGTTGTCTTCAGTCAATGATACACCAATGGAAAATATGTTCTGTTCGAAGTGAACCTTGATGAAAACATAATGCTTGTGCACTAACTATTATCACCTACTCTAGTCGGTTGTTCTGGGTTAACGCTTGTCAGGTCAGTCAAGTAGAGTAAGGTGAGGGGGAAAACCTTAATAAGCATGTCAGAGGTATATACAAAATACTTCTCTAAAGGAACAACCTCTTTTTCTATCAATAAGTCTGGATGCCTTATCTGCCTCTGAAATAAATAAGTGTTATGCATAGTTCTTGAAAAAATGAAAAATGGAAATGTGAAAATTTTTGAAAAATGAATAAGGCGAAAGAAGACAACTCCTGCACAGAGAGGTGATGTAAGTAACTCCACCAGGGTACTGACCAGGCTCGTTGGCGGCGAAGCGATGCTTGTGTTCTTGTGTGACTCTGTCGAGTACTGTCCAGGCTTGCTGGCAACAGATCAACACTAGAGATGAAACTTAATTCTGATAGTCATATTTCTTGTGCACCAATATACCCCTCATCCCTAATCGAAACAACTGTGTTGACCTGACTTGGAATGTGTGCTAATTGGTCAAGAGCATAACAGGTGCTATATCTTTCAATCAATCTAGTGTGGAAACCAAGATGATCTAAGATTTGAACAATACTTCTAGAGGAGTTAGACTTTCTTTTCACGGAACAAGGTCCATTCAAAGAGCTGGAGTTCTACCAATGTGTTGCCAAGTGTTGTAGCGACTACAACCACCCTCCAAAATTTTGCTTAGCTTCGTTTGGAGCCTCCCTACCAACCATCCTTAGTAGCATGTCTTGCATTGTCCAAGTACAAATACTTCAGTTAAGTTTCAGTGGCTTATCGACTTGTGTATAACAACTTGTTTGTCTCCCACTTGTAGGCTGACATTCCAGAACTTGGTCAGTTTCTGGTTGTGATGTTCACCTGGAAAATTGCACAATTCTAGAGGGGAACCAACCTTCCCTCTGGAAATTGTGCAATCCATCTGGGTTGTCTGCTTCTCTCCAGAAATGTGTAGAACAACAGACAACCTTCCCTCTAGAAAATGTGCAATGCAGCCGAACACTGGGCTTCATCTCAAAAATTGCGCAATTCTGACTGACAGTGAGGGCTTCAGTCCAGAAATTGCCCAATGCCGGAGGGATAACCATACTTGCTCAACCCAAAAATTGTACAAATGTCATTCCTAGGCTTGCAAACTGTTTCATGTGCTCCCAGGTTGACCAGTCCCCTCCTTGACTAAGCAATTTTGATTTGCATGCATGGGTTGTTTTTTCTGAAAAAAAAAAGAAAAAAGCAAAAAAACAAAAGCATCCCTAGATTTTAGAGATCCATTTTTAGCAGCTGGAGGTTACATGAAAAAGAAGTTTTAGAAACCTCCCGCCAAGTGTCACCTTTTCCTAGATTTGTGGCATGCGTGTCATAAGCCTCGATCTTATGAAAATTATTTATTCAGTGCTCCAAAGCTCATTCTTGACACCGATCTTGGAACTCTGACATCTCACATCGCATGTAGGAGCATTCGACGCACTCAACTCAACTTTTTTCGAGTAAGTCTGTTTTTCATATCTTTTGCTTCTTTTCCGTTGCTTTTTGTATTTCGGTTTGTGTCAGTGTTGTTTTCTTGGTTTTGTTCAATTCTTGCTATTGTTTTAATGCATGTTGGATTGTAGAAGAATTGTTTCAAGTTTTTCATTGCATTTCACTGTTGTCGCATGCATAACATTGTTTCTGCACTAACAGTTGTTGTTGTGGTGACTCGCTTCACACACATGCTTGTTTTCCTGTTCTCTAAATCTTGCACTCACTGTTTGCATGCATGATCATTCACTCTTTTTTGCACTCAGCTTCGCCATGCATTTATACTTTTCATGTTTTTAGTCACCCGTTGGCAGGTCTGGGTTGCCTTGACTTAGACCTTGCCTTGCCCGGCTTTCAATGCACATTTCTGAGAGTGAAAGCTCCACCTTCCTCCTAGAAATTGCACAAATATGGCCCAGCACTAGCCTCCAGGATTTCTCTACGCAATTCTGAGAGGCAGTGCCTTGCTGGCCTTATAAATGTGCAAATGCAATTTTCTATTTTGCAATCATTGCTGACTAAAGCTGCACATTGTGTAGTTTCAGTCCTCAACAAGCTAAGTTGGACTGTGCATTGCGCAATTTCAATAGTTAGTCAGCCTGTTGATGGTTCAAACTATTCTTTCCATAGTTTTGGTAGTCAGTCTCCCAGCCTCCTGGTAAAAATTGCGCAATCCTCCCAGTCAGTCACCCAGGTATGTTGCATGTCAGTGCTCAAGTTGTTTTGGTTTTCAACTGACATATTTCTTGCTATGAGTGTTACTCTATCTCCATGTATCACAGGTGCTCATCTGTCTCTCAGCAGTATAGGTACAATGGCTTCCAAGAGAGCAGGGTCAAAGGACACCGTTAAGAGTGCAATTGGAGATGCAGTTGAACAAGTGTTTATGAGCTTTCCTATCTATGAAGACACCAAGTTGTTCATAGACAAGGATATCAAGATGAAATGGTAGGATACCAATGACACCTTCTTAGGTACATTTGAGGAAATTCTGAAAGGCCGCAGGGTCTATGTCAACATACACGTCTGGCTTATACCAGATGATGGGCCTCTAAATTAGATATAAATTAAGTCCTATGACCTTCCTTTAGCAATTAAACTTGTATTTTTGCATTAAATAATTTATTTAACTTTAATATATTCATTAGGAAGGTTTATGAATAATTGAATATTTGTGCCTAATATTATTTATTTTTGTGGAATATTATGAGAATATTGGGCAGATTATGAAGAGTTGGAGAAGGAGATAATTTAGGGACATGTTCCCTACTACTGGAGAATCAATAATAAATAATAAGTCAACAAGATATCATGGACATATGGCACAAATTGTGGAACTCCAATGATTGAGAAAATCTAGGAATGCGTTCCACTAATCAAGGAAGCAGATCCACCAATCAAGGGAGAAGATCCACTAATTAAGGGATTTCGGTGGGGAAAGCTTCCTCCATCCATGGGGAATGGTTCTTAATCTTTTTGTATAAGTAGTCAAATTTGCCTCTAGGGAATGATTGAGAAAATCTAGGAATGTGTTCCCTGCCATTTAATGCAAATTCCTAGTATTGGGGACTAGATCCACTAATCAAGGGATTTTGGTGGGAAAGCTTCTTTCATTCATGGGGAATGATTCCTAATCATTTTGTATATGTACCAAGTCAAATTTTCCATAGGGAGAGGATTTTTCATTAGTGTTATTTTGGAGAGAACTTGTATTCTTACAGCTCCATTGTATTTTCTAGCAGGGATGTAATTCTATTATTAAAATAATGAAGATTGGTGTAATGTTCAGCTTCTAAATCTTGTTCTCCTCCATAGGTCTCTGAGTTTCCTTGGGCTTGGCCATCCCAGGAGCCTCAGAGCCCTATTTTATAATTTTCTTTCCTTCTTTTCGTTGCTTATTCACATGCATCTCTAGTTTTTAGTTCTTTCTATTTCTGCATTTAGTATTAATGATTTCTTGTTTTAGGATTGAGTTAAATGGTTAATAAAAGTTATTTTGCAGTATCACAAGCATTATTTCATCCTTGGAAAAGCTTTGTAAGTTCATAATAATCATTGCGCTGCTTGGATTAGTCTTCTTATTCCCAAATCTAGATTGTTGGACCTCCTTTTTAGCAAAGAACAATAAATTTCTGCTATTTTTTAGAGCATGCTAACGAGCTTCAATCGAATTGATTCCACTTGCATTAGATCACAAAAACATTCTATTTCATAACAAAAATTACCCCATTGCATTTGCACTTGATTTGGTTAGGAATTTTTTAGATTTACTAGCTCACTAGTTCTTGAATTTTTAGATTTTCGACTAGTAATGTTTTTTACTTTTTTTGCATAGGTTGATAGAGGTCTTTTTGGTGATTCAGGAGGAGACTAAGACTTCATAGCCAACAACCACCTTCTACTCCATCCACCTTAGCCATCCCTTGTTTTCACCATCACCTTCACTATTTTTCATCATTTTTCATAAAAATTCTTCGAAGCACATTGAGCAAATCCAACCATCTACTATCTTGGATATTGACTTCTGAGTGATCCTAGACATTCTCCCACTCCATTCCACCCATCACACACCTTTCCTAGGCCTCCCATCACCTCCAACACCTCACATTTTACTCTCGATTGTATCTTGTAGGTTCACTGTAATTCCTACAGGATCACCTTGTAGGTTTCTAGTACATCCTGTAGGTTTTCCTGAAATGGCCTATTTTGAGGCCGAATTGAGAGGAAACCTCTAGGAAGTCACCAAAAGCCTCCCAAGGGTCTCCCACACTATCCAATCATCTCCTAACCCTTCCATCCAACCTCCAACATCCTTAATTCACCTGCCACCTCACCAAAGGAAATTAGTTTGCATACTTGATTTTGCATGAAAAGACAAAAAGACAAAAACAGTTTTCTTTCAGTCCCTTTACTTGCACATTAGTGATGTTTGATGCTTCTTGCTTCCATCCTTAGATAGTAGCATTTGGTTCATGGTAATTTAGCATTATTGCAAAGCATAGTTTCTTGGCAGTTAATTAGGAAATGGTGTGATTTAGCATTGAATTTCTATCTCTTTCCTTGTACTTTCTTTCTTGCAATAGGTTAAGTTTCCATTTTGAACATTTCATTTTCTGCAATTAGTTTAGGATTTGACTTCATTACATGCACTCCATTACATCATGACAGTAAAGGAATGACACATTGTATGCCGCATATATAGTGCCAACACCTCTTAAGTTTGTACGAATCCTAGGTTGATAATTAAAGTCAGAAGCCTTGGGAGTTGCAGCATTCTTGTTGCAATACCGAGGCTCATCACTTTTTGGCGCTGTTGTTGGGGAGGTTTCAAACTATACATTATTTTCTTCCCTAGTGATTCATTTCTTTTTACTTTTTGAAAAAACAAAATATTTGCATTATGCATATTTCATTTCAAAAATAGAAAATTGCATTGCATTAGTGTTTTCATTCAATCACAAAAACGAAATTTCTCCAACACCAACCCACCTCCTAATTGATCATGTGTTGTAGTAAGAGCCACGTCACCATTCACTTTTATAGGTAGAAGAAGAAGATGACAAAGAATGTAGAAGAAATGGATGGAGATGATGACAATGAGGAAGATCCTTTCGGATTTCCCTCCATATTTTCTTCCAAAATTTCATGGTCTAAGGTCAGAGGATCCAAAATCCTTTCTCTTTGAATTTGAAATTTTTTGTAGATCTTATGGTTACTTATTAAAAAATCAAAAACTAATATTGTTTCCGGCAACATTGAAGGATAGAGCTCTTAGATGGTTCATGAGTTTAGAGACTAATTCAATAAGGTCATGGAATGATATGCAAAATATATTTATAGAAAAATATGAAGATCACGTTCTTAAAGAAGAAATTTTTAGAATGAATCAAAGAGATGATGGGAGTCTACAAGATCTAATAGAGAGGTTCATGTATAATCTTAAGAGGGCAAAACTACATCATTTAGGATCCGACACACTAAAAACTCTCTTACTTAGAACGACTAGGGATGAGTGGATTGATCTCCTTAATATCATAAGTAGAGGTGATGTATATCAATTATAATTTGAGGAAATTTGTGAAAAATGCTAACACATATTAAGAGGAAAAACAAGAGTGGGTAAATCAAGATCAAGATCGGTAAGTCAAGCTAAACTTGAAAATTTGTTTGATGACTTTAAAATAGAAATTCTTATCAATCTAACCAAACAAGTAGAAATGTTAAGAATACAAAATGAGAAAAAAGAAGATGTTTGTGTTGTCCATGCAGAATCACATGATGTCAAATGTTTCTCCTCATTACCAAAGTTGAAGGAAGTTCACCAAGAGGACAATGGAGCATGTCAATTCCCAATGCAGCAATGTTATGTAGCTCCAAGAGGACCATGGCAACCTATTTAGCCTGATATGATGCAAGAGCCTAATTCACAATTTCAATCTTATGCACATCCACCTCAAAGTAATTGGAACACACTCTTTTCTTGGCAACATTGGCCATCTCAACCCCAAAACTAATCTTAGCAACATGGTTGGAAAGGAACTTATGGGAGCCATCCACAATATCCTCAATATTTTCCTCAATATCCTCTATACCAAACTTCATGTCATCCTTACCATTCACTTCCACCATAACCACAACCCCATCCACATCCATCTCAAATATACACTCCCACTCAACTATGTGTACCACCATTTCCAAACCCACACATAGAAGTAGCTCAACCCACTTACAATGCTGAGGTACAAAACTTCCAAACATCTCCTCTTGAGCTCAATGGTATTCACCATAGCTCAGGAAGAGTATTGCAAAAAAGAGATTATCTTGATATCATTGAAGGACCACATCCAGAAGAAAAAGATTCAAATAAGAAGATCACAAAAGCATGGGTTGCGATTGATGAAGAACATACATCAAAATTAGAGATAGAGAGAACTCCCTCATGCTTATCATCAAATCTTCCATGTATTCAAGAGAACAATCAACAAAAAGATGAAGATTTGAAGGTCAATGTAGAAGAAGACATGAAGAATGATCTAGATCAACAAAATGACCAAGGACATCACAACTATATTGAAATATGGTTCCAGACAGTCACTAAGTTGCAACATCACTCTCTTTTTCATCTATGCTTGATCCTTTCAAAGTCAAATCATTTGGTCTCTGAAATCTAGGTACATGTCAACGCATACATTTCAAGCCTCCACATCATTTTGTCTATCATCTTGATGTGCACATGGCTCCATTGAAAGTATTCTTATACTTGAAAGTGATTTTGGTTTTCAAGTAGGGTAGGGTAGAAGAGAAAAGAAATGAAATTGAAAAATAAGAGAAAAAATAAAAATCTAAGGTGAAAACCTCCTTGGAGGCGCCTCAGATTGGCTCATTGATTGAAAACCTCCATGAGGCGGTCAATGGGTTGAAAAAAAAAGGAGAAAAAAAGAAGATCCTAGGTGAAACCTCCTTTGAGGTGCTTAGGCAGACCTACTAGTTGAAAACCTCATTGAGGTGGCTAGTAGGCATAGAAGAAAAAAAGAAAAAAAAAATGAATCCTTGCTCCATGCATGCATGCTCTCCGACATCTGCAAGCAACAAGAACAAAGTTGGTACCAAAAGAAAAATTGGTCAAGCCTAGTTAAAAGAAGTCAAATTTTGACTTTCTTCTACTTCACTCAAATGCTCCAACAAGGCCAAGGCCATGCCAATCTATCACCCTCGTCTATTTTCACCATCCACCCATCATTCTCAAGCTTCTACCACTCATTTTCCTTGTTGTCCTAAAAAAATACAAGATTCTTTGTTTTACTACAGGATACAAAAATACATAGAGAAGAAATTTGTTTTTCTCATAAATTGAAAACCATGCATCCATTTGCCAGTCTGTTTAAGGGGGAGATGCATATGGATGATGGTAATATTTTCAAGCAATTTCAACAAATTCCAGTGCATGGTTTCCAAGAAAGTGACCTCCATCACCTTCAGCCATTTTTAGTTTTTCTTGAGATTCGTGCATCCATTGACCAAAAAGTTTCTATGGGGAAGTGCATAATGATGATGGAAACATGCTCAAAAAGTTTCAGCGCAATCCAGGTTACCATTTGGGAGATATGGACAAAACAAGTCGTTGTACTGTAAACCTACAGGATACAGAACAAGACCTATAGGATTGGAAGTGAGCAGTCTTAAAGGAGATCTAGAGGTCAAAGAAGCTCCTCCAAAGCTTACCAACAACATCAGAATCATCAACATCACCATCCAACACCTACACATCAACATCAACTCAACATCAGCATGCATGTCTCTCCAACAACCATCAGGTAGATACAGGTATGCAATATTCTTGACCTCTTCTTTTGAGCATATTATAGTTAGAAATTTGTTGTCAATGCATGAGAGGTGAGGTTTTATAAGCTAAGGATGGGTCAGTCGTCTTAGCCGCCTTCAACTAGTTGACTGCATCTCACTCCTTCACTCATGCAATGTTGAAAAGTCAAACTATGAAGGGTGATGATTTCAAGGAATGAGAACAACAGTTAAAAGAAGAAATTTTTGCAAAGGCCAAGGTCACCACAACACTCCAAGCCCTCCATCCACTTCATATTCACTATCTATTCATCATTCATCCATTCCATTTCATTCTTGAAAACAAAAAAACAAAAAACAAAGAGAACATCCTCTCCATTTTCATGAAATTTACATTTGCATGTCAGCAAGAAGGATGGTGAAAGAGAAAAGGAGGATCACAAAGAGACCCCTGTCACTCACATTTTTATTTTACCATTCATTCCTCCACCATTTCTATCATTTTTTCCACTCCTTTACTTCAGTTTACAAAGAGACTATGTTTTCTACAAGATGATCCTGTAGGAATTACAGTGACCTAGAAATCCTACAAAAGGTAGTCCTAAGGCAAAAAAATGACTTGCTATGCCAATAAGGGTGTGGAAGACCTTGCCAAACTAAAAAAATATTCAAGAACTCATCTTGAATAAGGGCAAGAAAGCAAGCTAATGGTCTCAAGAAACAATGGTTTTTCTTTGAATAAATATGTTTTTGGGCTTGTCCTTGCAGAGCTTACAACCAAGATTCTTAATGAAAAAGAGAGAGGCCACTAGGGCCATGGATGAGGCACAATGAGGTCACTAAGTTGCTCAGAGGATGAGCAACACTTTCAGCAGGGGGGTGTGATGAGCCTCTAAATTAGACATAAATTAAGGTCCACGCCTCTAATTTAAAACATAAATTAAGGCATATGACCATCCTTCAGCACATTAAACCTCTCTTTTTGTATTAGATAATTTATTTTTAACTTTATTATATTTATTAGGAAGGTTTATGAATAATTGAATATTTGTGCCTAATATTATTTATTTTTGTGGAATATTATGAGAAT
>APFE030422174.1:191149-211250 GCA_000404065.3 Pinus taeda | reverse complement strand
ATTTAGGGACTTGTTCCCTACTACTGGAGGATCAATAATAAATAATAAGTCAACAAGATATTATGGAATTATGGCACGAATTGTGGAACTCCAATGATTGAGAAAATCTAGGAATGTGTTCCACTAATCAAGGGAGCAGATCCACCAATCAAGGGAGCAGATCCACTAATCAATGGATTTCGGTGGGGAAATCTTCCTCCATCTATGATGAATGATTCTTAATCATTTTGTATAAGTACCAAGCTGAATTTTCCTCTAGGGAATGATTGAGAAAATCTAGGAATGTGTTCCATGCCATTTAATACAAATTCCTAGTATTGGGGACTAGATCCACTAATCAAGGGATTTTGGTGGGGAAATTTTCCTCGATTCATGTGGAATGGTTCTTAATCATTTTTTATAAGTACCATGTCGAATTTGCCTTAGGGAGAGGATTTTTCATTAGTGTTAATGTGGAGAGAGCTTGTATTCTTGTAGCTCCATTGTATTTTCTTGCAGGGATGTAATTCTATTGATGAAAATAATGAAGATTGGTGTCATGTTCAGCATTTAAATCTTGTTCTTCTCCATTGGTATCTAAGTTTCCTTGGGCTTGGCCATTCCAGGAGACTCAGAGCCCTTTTGTATAATTTTATTTCCTTCTTTTCATTTGCTTATTCACATGCATCTCTACTTTTTAGTTTTTTCTATTTATGCATTTAGTATTAATGATTTCTTGTTTTAGGATTGAGTTAAATGGTTAATGAAAGTTATTTTTTAGGATCACAAGCATTATTTCATCATTGGAAAAGCTTTGGAAGTTCATAGTAATCATTGAGCTGCTTGGATTAGTCTTCTTATTCCCAAATCTAGATTGTTGGACTTCCTTTTTAGCAAAGAACAATAAATTTCTGCTATTTTTTAGAGCATGCTAACGAGTTTCAATCTAATTGATTCCACTTGAATTAGATCACAAAAAATTCTAGTTCATAACAAAAATTACCCCATTACATTTGCACTTGATTTGATTAGGCATTTTTTAGATTTACTAACTCACTATTTCTCGAATTTCTAGATTTTCGACTAATAATGTTTTTTATTTATTTTTGAATAGGCTGACAAAGGTCTTTTTTGGTGCTTTAGGAGGAGACTAAGACTTCATAGCTAGCAACCACCTTCTACTCTATCCACCTTATCCATCCCTTGTTTTCACCATCACCTTCACTATTATTCCATCATTTTTCATAAAAATTCTTCCAAGCACATTGAGTGAATCCAACCATCTACTCTTTTGGCTATTGACTTCTGAGTGATCCTAGACCTTCTCCCACTCCATTCCACCCATCACACACCTTTTTTAGGCCTCCCATCACCTCCAACACCTCACATGTTGCTCTCGGCTGTATCCTGTAGGTTCACTGTAATTCCTACAGGATCATCTTGTAGGTTTTTAGTACATCCTGTAGGTTTTCCTAAAATGGTCTGTTTTGAGGCCGAATTGAGAGGAAACCTCTAAGAAGTCACCAAAATCCTCCCAAGAGTGTCCCACACCATCCAACCATCTCTTAACCCTTCCATCCAACCTCCAACATCCTTAATTCACCTGCCACCTCACCAAAGGAAATTAGCTTGCATACTTGATTTTGCATGAAAAGACAAAAAGACAAAAATAGTTTTATTTCAGTCCCTTTACTTGCACATTAGTGATGTTTGATGCTTCTTACTTCCATGCTTAGATAGTAGCATTTGGTTCATGATAATTTAACATTATTGCAAAGAATAATTTCTTGGCAGTTAATTAGGAAATGTTGTGATTTAGCATTGTATTTCTGTCTCTTTCCTTGTACTTTCTTTCTTGCAATAGGTTAAGTTTTCATTTCGAACATTTCAATTTCTACAATTAGTTTAGGATTTGACTTCAGTACATGCACTCCATTACATCATGATAGCAAAGAAAGGACACATTGTATGCCACACATATAGTGCTAACACCTCTTAAGTTTGTACGAACCCCAAGTTGATAATTAAAGTCGGTAGCCTTGGGAGTTGCAACATTATTGTTGCAATATTGAGGCTCATCATCGGATTGCATTTAGGTATCCCGCATTTCCATGTGCGAACATGATCCACTTGATTGTCTCACATACTGATCCAAAGACATTAGTGTTGAGAAGTGTTAATGGAACACAACTTGCGACCTTTAAGGTGAAGGACTTCCAGGAGATGTGTCACTTGCCATAGCCAGTGATCATGATGGATACACCCTTCAAAAAACCCCACAGTAGTGCAAACTCAAGAGATATCTTGAAGAGCTAGGTGAAAGAGCCATCCAAGTTCAGGACAACACCCAACAAGGTTTACAAGACAAAGATATTGCGAAAGGCATATCAGCTCTTGGTCATCTTTTCATGATGCTTATATGGCCAAGAGAGCACAAAGATGTTCCCGTAGAGTTGGGTGATTGTGTTGGATCAACTGACGAATGAAGGAAGACCTTGCGACTGGTCCAACATGTTGGATCTTAGGTTGAAGGAACAGGTAACAGAAGCCCAACATCTACCCAAGAATCAGTAAGCGAATATATACATGTTCGCTTACATATTGGATGCAGTCTGTGCCTGCCAGCTGTTCCTAGCCTTAGGTTGGACATGGACACCTTCGGAAACCTTTGTGCACATTTAATACAGGTTGTTCTCCAAATGGAACTTCTGCGGAGTTATCATACATTTACGGGACCACTTTGTCACCCCGGTATACAAGATGATATTTGAGGAGGATCCACTTTGCATGTCACAGGCAATGATGGAGACATTGATCGACATAGCAGATTGGTATGCCTCACCCCTTGGCACCTTCATATGGATGTACAATGAGGAGAAGGCTCTGCATGTTTTACCGAAGTTTTCCATGGACAAACTCGTCATGCAAGAATTATCATATCACATCTCGACAAGGTTGTCAGCTAGACTGCACAAGAAGAAGAAGGCACCTTGGCCTGCTCTACCTTTGTGGATTGGGTTGTATGAGATCCGGAATCTCAAGCATGTTGAGATCGAGATAGAGGAATTCAAAAGGTTCACCTTCGGCACTTGAAGTTTCAATCCATATTACCCATATTGCTTAGTGAAGGACCACTATGCAAGAGTGCAACATGCTTGGATCCACGGGGCGTGTCATTGGCCTTAGGAAGACCCACAGAGACACTTCTATCACTTCTCAAGGATCAATGAACCGGTCATCATAGCTGTAGAGTTGTTAGCAAAGCAAAAGGAAGCAACATCATCAACAGTAGCAGAGGGCAGAAAACCTACGTGCGACAAAGGCAAGAGAAAGGTTGTTGATAGTGAAGAGGCAGAGTAAATCTGAAAATTCAAAGTAGATCCACTTGTGTTGAAAGTAGCTTTGGAGATTGAGGTTAAGAGGCGACAACGCAATAAGAGGATCGCACAAAGGCAAAGATAGAAACATAAGATGGAGGAAACAAAATAGGAGTTGTAAGAGTTGAAGTAGCAACTTAGGGAAGAACAGGAGTTGCGCAAAAGAGAAAAGGAAGCGCAACAAGAACATGTACAATAGGAGGCACAACATGCACAGATTGATGGAACTGCGTCCATACAGGTTATAGACTCATCCGAGTAGTTGGCATAAAGCAGACATGGTGAGCAGTCATAGAAGCAGGACTTGGCTCAAGAGATTGAACAAATGCTAGAGTAGATGGACATGGATATGGTTCGGCCAGAGTCAGATCAGGTATTGACCTCATGCCTCATAACTAAGAGGTCACCCCACCGGATTCACTAGATCCGGAAGCAAAGAAAGTCCCAAGCGATCAAGGAGACACATAAATCCTTGAATACAATCCAGAAATAGAGATGCACAACATATCGTTCGATGAGTCACAACACATAGTTGTGCAGTCGCACAAAGTTCCTACTCCAGATGTCCATGTATCTCCTGTGTAGTTTGAAGAACGAGTGATCATGTTCGATGTGTGCAAGCATCCAGATGCATTGGCTGATGCTACCAAAGCATATTCTGAAGCCACTAGCTCGAGTGTTATATTCTTGATAGCTGAGAATGACTGCATGGCTAAGGATTTACAAGTGGACAAGCTGGGAGGAGAACATGTTACAACATCTTGCCAGAGCAGAGTTGAGGAGAGTGATACTAGATGAAGTATCATTTCTCGAAATAGTCATGCGAAAGATGTATTCCAAATTCGTCACTGTGCATAAGTCAATTATCCATCTCAACGGTTGGCAGCAACATTGTGCTAGGAGAGCACACATCTTGTCAGATCTACACACTATTGTCGATCACATGCAAACATGGACAATGAGTTACAAAGGATCCCCATTGCACTTGCCCAAGATGATGAAGCCAAAGGTGGTAGAGTTGAAGGCATGCATCCGGAGTCAGATCCAGAACTATGAGGAACTCCCCCATCTCATCACCAGTTTATAGGCTTCACATGCACTAGTGTTCAGGAGTGTGGATGTCATTGTGCACACACATGCAATCCCATCCATTGGCACACTCACTGAGGTGAAGTCAAAGAACCAAGTCCAATTGGAGCTAGACATGTACTTTGATCAATTGATGTGTGGAGCCACTAGCGCAGACACTATGCATCAGTATGTTGTTGGTCTGGCTGCACTCAAGACTATGATGTGCATGTTATCAGATGAATTAGACAGAGGTGCCAAATAAGTGTATCCAGATGCCATCGAGAAATAGTTCGCTTTCAGAAGGATGTCACCATAGAGCACGCAGACACCATAATGGACTACCAAGCTTGGCATCAGTTCACCACCATCGATCATCGTGAGGATGTCGAAGAGTCAGTCTTCCCATAGATGTCTGAGTCTTAGTGATGTCTTGCATGTCATACTTAAGCCTATTTTTTCTCACATGGTTACAGGTGCAGATTGTAATGTAACATGTTGTAAAAGTGAAAGACCAAGTGTTGATATTAGAATGTAATAGTCATGTAGTAGTTGAAGAGTCATGAGGGTAGGTGAAGAGTCGCAAAGGGGAATGCCAAGTGTCACCCCACCCTTTGATATTTATAGAACCTCATAATTGTATAGGATTTTGGGATCCAAGCTTCCTATAGGTGTAACTTAGAGAAAGCTTAGAGTGTATTGTAACGAGCCTTGGCTTCTCCACAGTGTAGAGCTAGTACATCTCTTTGGAGGAGCAGGCAATAGTGACTGTAATGTTCTGCTATCAGGGCTAGTGGAAGTCTTGGTTGTATGTATGATTGGATCTTTCACTTTCTTAATATAATAGAGCTAACACGTTTCATGCATATGTTGTTATTGTAGTTTGGTTATCCTCGTTATTTTAATGATGTATATAGTTGTTATTTATGCATGTATGTATGGACTATTTCATATGTGTTTGTATCAATCTTATCGAAGCGTGTTGCTGATATAACCCATCACTTTGGATTGTCGTTTATCTTTCTTTCCATCTTTTGATGTCTTATTGCTTGTGTGTTCCCTTTAAAGCTACGTGCTATCACAGGTTTCTAAGGGGCACACTCACTCCCCCTTCCATGTGTTAGACCCATTCATGCACCTTCCTTGACTTGTTGCAAGGTCACACCCTTTCTATCAACAAGAACATCTTACTTACCTCTACGCACAACCATGGTCAAGGAGATACCATACTATCCATTTTTGGGACTCCTACACCAAACTGTCTGAGGTCTAGTTGGGACTTCTTACCGGGGAGATCCCCTAACATGTTGATGGGTACATGACCATTATCAAAAGAACAAGAAATGATTATGACACGACACTAATAGTACTGATGAGATAACATAGGTCATAGAGGGATGTTGAATAATCTTAATTCATAGTTAGTATCCATTGTTTATATAAGTAAATGAAATTAATTCATGATAATATTGCTTAAAGTGTATTGTTATTCTATATTTGATAAGTATTGAGATGATTTTCATATTAATGATGTTTCATGATGTGATGGCATGTGGTAAATGGATATAGTTCAGATGAGAGGTTAATGATGTGTATGTGGTGCTTATTTATTTAATTTTTATGATAATGATGTTGAATGTTCATGATGGATATGATATGCATAGAGATCATGATGTTATGAGAAGATGTATATTGACATGTGGTTCATTATTATGTGATGTCATGATGAAAATATGTTGATGTTATAAGTTATGACGGTATTTTATGATGTGAATCATGTAGTAATCACATGTATATTTTACGACATGCAAGAGCATGCAGTTATTTACTATTTAAAATGTTGTGATAACAATGATGTTATGTTATCAGGATGACATGCAAAAGTGGGAATATGGACTATTTTCTTCGATACTATGATTATAACTAATGCATTGGTTACATGTTGAGGTGTGGTGACTAACAAGAACTCCACAAATGGGCTGAGAGGGTTGGTTTATTTGATAATCTTGTGAGAGCCCATACTTGTGAGAGAGAATATGTAATACCATATGGTTTGGGTACATACTCAATCAACACTACATATGCGAATAATCCCTTTGTCTTGTATAGCTCTTGAGGGGCTAGGGACCATTTTGAGGAGGCCAAGTGCCTGATATTGCAGGTTAGGTGCCTGATAATGGATCGGGAGACCGAATTCTGGTGGGGGTATAAGGACTTCGATGCCTGGGGTTGTGCACCTTAGTAAGTGTGGAGGGAGTGTGGCAGTCTTGCGAGATGCCTGGAGTCACTAAGTATTGGGACCAGATGCCTACCTTGGGTCAGATGTGATCTAAGTCAGGGGCGAGCCTTGAGGCCAACCTTGGGCTATGATACAGAACGATAAGGCTCATGCCTGGTTCTGAAAGTGGGAAAATGGACAAAGCTTCCTTGAGATTTCCCGAGTGTTGTGAAAACTTTCGATGCCTGCTGGTTATACTAGTTCAGCAGAGGGTGTAGGGCAAATGTGAAGTAATAAATAACTAAATAAATAAAATGTTAAATAATTCAACCTAACTTCGAAATGAAGTTCCTTAAAGAGGGGGAGTATGTAATGTCCCATAATATTAATAAAAATAATAAATAATATAATATATATAAACATAAGCAAATTAAATTATAAAACAATAAAAAAAGATAATAATGGTAAATAAATAATAAAAAAAATAAAGAAAGATAATAATATAATAAATAATAAATAATGGAGAGAATATATTAATTAGTTAATAATAACACTAGAGTTTTTAAATAAATATATATAAAGATAAACTATAAAAATAGTAAAAATAAGTAAAGTTAACAAAAAGTAAAAAGGAATAAATTAAGAAATAAGTAAATTAAGAGAAATATGAAATTAAGTAAAACTTAAAATAAGTAAAAGTTGCATGTTGACACATTGAATGTCTACATGCAAACCCCTTTCCATTGTTTGGTCTATTTAATAGAAAATGAGGAAGATGAGATTCATTAATCCTTCCCCCATTCCCTGTCAGCAGTAGATTGATTGAGGGCTCTCAGGTGGCTAGTTGTAGAAAGATTATGTGCAGTTGAGCCTATGGTTGGGTGGAGAGTTGTCTCCAAAACTTTGTTACGGTTAGTGGGATTCAAATATCATTCAACTCCGAAATTACAAGTAAGGAATATCATCGCTACAGGTAAGTTTCCTTTCCTCTTATTTCTCAAAAATTCTATGCTAATTAGTTGAATAGAGGTGTGTTAATTATTAATCATATAATTATTTGTATATGTTAAATAGGGGTTGTTATAGTTATACCCATAGTACTCCATTAAGTTGCCTGATGAACGTTGTAAATGTATGATTCCCAAGATGCACCATCCATGCTTAAGCTTCATGTACACTAGACCTTATCCTATCATCAGAGTTTGGGTTTCTTAAAATGTGAAAAATGAGTATTCTCTAGTAAGGTCATCACTATTGTCAATATCTAGTGGATATTCAACAATATCTATATTAATTGCATTTGGTTTGACTTTGAGGTTTCCCTTAAGAACATCTTCGACTCAAATTCTATAGCTATAGGTTGTGTGATCTATTTTCTTGCAATAATGACATTCAGTCTCCCCTGTCTCTTTGTTTAGGCTTATACGATTGTTTCTCAAGTATAATGCAATCCCAAGTTGAGAATCACCTTTTGTATCTCTTTTAGTTGCTCTATTTTCTTTAATGAAGATAGATGAAATCGTACTCTCCCGAGTTTGAGAATGCATCTTATTGGAAATACTGAGAGGGGAGGTGAATCAATATTTCTTAGAAATTAGCACTTTTAAATATTTTCAGGGCATTAGTTAATCTTCAATTATTATTTATGTTTATGTAGTAATAACAATAAATAAAAGAACACAGTATGCACAAAAATTTTATGTGGAAAACCCCCCTTAGGTCAAAAACCACTGAATGCTTTTCTAATAATTTCTTTAATCTTCAGCCCCAACTGAAATGAAAGAAACAACTTCAATAGTCAACTGAATGGATGCCCCAACATCGTAGACCAACCTACCACCTTGAAGTGTTCACGAGCTCCAACCTGCAGGCGACTTCATGCACCAGCCTAGAACAACCCTGCCACCCTATAATGACTAAAATGAGACAAGAGTGTGGATTCCCATACTAGGGTCAACGATTGACAATACAATATGATTTACACTGATTTTGACCGAACACCCAATCAAACTATGACCTGCAACCCAACCATCACATCATCTCAACAGAGACTCCTTTACAATAATGTCTCTTCCAATGATGACACTATTACAAATGACTCTTTTACAACTATACAATGATGACTCTTGGCCTTGAGACTTCTTCACAATATACGGATGGTTGTCATGTATTAAAAGGATGTCACGCTACAATGCTTCTTTTGATTTGATATTTCTGCTCTTGAATTCTTGCTTGAAGTTGTACTTGAATATTCTTCTACCTGCATGCAAAATTTGGCCGGTGAAACCAATTCCAAAACAAAACAAAATACCCTTCAACTTACCTTTGCCTGCAAAACACATGTAAGTGCATAATAATGAATAAATACAAATTAAAATTACAATGCGTACCTAAAGTGTGCTTGTCACTTTTGTTGTTGGGTTTTTGCAGTAGTAGACAAAGACTCCCACTCTTGATATAGGTCTGGACTCTATGCAAAACTATATCCAAAACTGACCTAAAAATATATGCAATAAAAACTAATGACAGAAGCTAGACTTGTGATGGACCAAGTTCTAAGTATAACAACAGAGACCATTCTATCAACTATGACAAGACAAGTAACATGAAATTATAATATCATATAGATTTATAAAACTTGGTGTAGCATCAAGAATATGTAGCATAAAATGTGTAGTATCAAAAATAAGACATCCAAAAAACTAACTATGACATATAGAGACATAGATATAAATGAGACACTGTATATACTTATGTTGTCCTGCAAAAACATATGTCAGAGATGATACTCAAAATTCAAATGTAAACACTAATCATACATACCTTACTGTAGGAGACTTACCCTTGATTGTTGATGTGTGGTCCTTACTATAATGATCCTTGAATGCATGTGTTTTCTTTCCTTCTAGGAGCTCGATATTGAATCTGTTTTATCTATGTAATTTCGAATCTCCAGGGTCTGAAATTCCGTCGTATGGTAGCTCTATGAGTCCTCTTTCCGACCCCATAGGCTTGATCAAGATTGGATTCTTCAAGAAAACGTTATGCCCAATATCCCACGATGACCTGATTATAGACTAGTTTAGTAGAGCGAACTTGTTTAACGTTCCATGTGTCACTGTTGTGAGCTTCAGCGCTGAAAACACTACTCAACAAACTACAACCTGTTCGCTTTCTATGACTATTTACGAAATTTGCATCCAATGATCAGAGAGAAAGTTATGACGATTTTCCCAACGTCACTTGTTTGACATGGAATTCAAGAGCCTGCGAAAACCCTAACTTCCTCAGGTCATATCTCCGAAATTATAGCGAACCAAGATTTGGAATTTAGTCACGAGGTTCATCAAGATTTTGGATCAAATGGGTTTTAATTTCAGATTCTGAAGCTTCATAGAAGAAATGTTATAGCGAAAATGCCACAATGTCCTATTTGAAGCCACAACATGCCTACAAGAGGAGGATATGAAGGTCATTATTTATATGAATGTCTTGAGTTGAGAGGGTCCTCAAGAAGTGAACGTTGGAGAAATTTTATGAGCAAAAAATATTATTAATTATTGACTATTCAATGACCATAACCAATTATGAGTGCCATGCCACAACCCCATAGGGTTTTAGCCCACTAACTGGGGTTACTAACTTCAAACGCAAATAACTCTCAAATCATGAAGAATTGGGAGGCGTACCATATATCAACAGAAACATATCGATGTGTAGAATCCATCAAGAATATATTTGATGAAAATAATATGAGTTTTAAAGTCAAAATTCCCTTGTAAGATCGAGGTAGCCCCTAGTGCTACTTAGGTTGACATCACTGACAACCATTGATCAAAAATCTCCCCCTTTGGCATTGATGGCAACACAAGTACTCCCCCTGTGATCATGACACCTCTTCATGCTGCCTTCTCTCCCCCTTTGTCATCAATGGTAAAGGGTAACTGCCCCTGATAAATAACCATCCTACGGACCTATACACACCTCCACTTCCCCTTTCTACTCGAGTAGATAAGAGAAAGAGTCTAATGAAAACTTGGGAGAATCCCAAGATTTTGGCGAAGATACTCAAATGCTTCACGAGGTAATGGTTTGGTAAAGATGTTAGCAATTTGTTCCTTTGTGCCAACATATTCAAGCTTGATATTCCTTTCGGGGACCTTCTCTCTAACGAAATGATATTTAATCGGAATGTGCTTCGTTTTGGAATGCATCACAAGATTATTGGAGATATTGATGGTGTTGGTGTTATCGCAAAAGATGGGAATAGACTCATCAAACTTGACTTGAAGATCTTACAAAGTTTTCTTCATCCAAAGAACTTGTGTACAACAAGTTGTTGCTGCGATATATTTTTCTTTTGCTGTGGATAACGAGATTGAAGACTACTTTTTACTTAACCATGAAACAAGACAACCACCTAGATAGAATGTTGCTCCACTAGTACTCTTATGATCATCAACACTTCCTACCCAATCTGCATTCGTAGAAGCTTGGATAACCAGATCATTTCCTTTGGGATACCATAGAACATATTACGATGTGCCCTTAAGATATCGAAGAATTCTTTTGACGACAATAATATGAGATTCTTTTGGTGCTGCTTGGAATCTTGCTACTTGTCCAACTGCCTGCATCACATTAGACCAGGAGGTTGTCACATATAGGAGACTACTAATCATGGATCTATACAACCTTTGGTCCACATCCTCTGACAAATCTTCTAAGCTTAACTTGCAACCTGTTATCATGGGGGTAAGGACTGGCTTGCAATCTTCCACCTAGATTTTTTGAGCGTTTCCTTGATGTACTTGGTTTGATATATGAATATTCCTTTATCCTGCTGAGAAATCTGAAGCCCCAAAAATTATGTTAGCTCGCCAAGCATAGACATTTCAAACTCACTTTGAATTTTTGTGGCAAAGTATTTACTTAATCTGTCATCATTGCTTCCAAATATTATATCATCCACGTATACCTTGATAATCGTTAAGCTATCTTGATCCACTTTCACATAGAGATTGTTGTTAGTGCTTCCTTTCTTGAATCCTTGCTGATGTAAATACCTATCAAGACGATCATACCAAGCCCTGGAAGCTTGCTTGAAACCATATAGTGCCTTATTTAATATGCAAACATAGCTTTCTTTGTCAATGAGTAGAAAACCTCCAGGTTGTTCAATGTAAACTTCTCCTTCCAATTCACCATTTAGAAAGGCTGACTTAACATCCATTTGGTAGACCTGATTTTTTTCGACCATGCATAAGCGAGAAACATCCTGATAGCTTCCATTCTGGCAATGGGAGCAAATGTTTCTTAAAAATCGATTCCTTCAACTTGTGCATATCCTTTGCAGACTAATCTTGCCTTGTTCCTGGCAACCTATAATCCTTCAATTGTTTTTCTCCCCCTGAACTTGTAATGAAACTGTCATCTTGGTCAAACTACCTTCCTATCAATCATAGACTAGTGCCATATACTGCTGCATAGACTCCTCCTCTATAAACATTAAGGAGTTAAGAAGCCAGATTGTTCAAAATAGTGAGTCACCAACCGGACCATCTTGACTTGAGTCATTATCTTAAGCAAGTACTCATTCCTCACAATCCGTTACGAATCGTGAAAGAATAATTGTTGGGACCTTATTTCCTTCTTGCTTTTCTTGCTCATTTTGTACTTGTTCATCCTGTACTTGTTTTCCTCTCCAAACCTTCTTATTCTTTTCGTCAAGCTTTTCATTCATAGTTGATTCCATATTGTACCTGTAGTTATGAGCTATGTGTCCATAGTTATGACATTTGTAACATTTGATGTTATTCATAGAAGATTCAGTTTGGTGTCTATCTCGTGATCCTACAAACTTGCTTCTAGGATTTTGCTGATGATAATTGTACTTGTCTGGAACTTCACAATCCTTAGCCATATGTCCAAAAATGTTACATTTGTAACATTCAACATCATCTCTCAAATGATCAAATTTGTTGATATTATGTTGAGTTCTAGAATATCCATTTTTGAAGGATCTCTTGGAATTATATTCATTCCAATCATATATGCGACATTCTACAACTCTATGTCCAAACCTTCCACATGAATAATGACCATAAAAGATAGGTTGGTACCTAGGAGGAAATATTTGAGGAATTGTCTTCCAAGGCGCTTCCTGCGAGTCTTGATCTCTTGATCTAGCTAGGGGATCCACCCCTTTTGCATATCCATCTTCTTTAGTTGTCATAGAAGGACTTGAGTCCTTTTCAGATTTTTCTTTGTAACCAAGGCGAGTCTTTTCACTATATGATAGCTGGTTGCTGATGAGTTCGTCCAAGGCCTTTGAACTGTTGGTTTAGTCTTGAAGAGTTTTTCCACTTTTTACTTCCTTTCACAGAGAAACTATTTCAGCTTCCAATGCTTCTCTCTCCTTGTTTCTTTCCTTTACTTCTTTCCTGAGTGATTCTTCAATTCATTTGTATTCTTCAACCTTGATTTTAAGATTGAGGACTTGTTCCCTTTTTGTCTTCAATTCTTCTTCAAGAGTGTTAACATGCTTATTTTCGGCCTTGAGCTCTTTGATAACCCTGATTACTTTGTTTTGAAATTCAACTTCAGTCTTTTCTTCTTCTTCGTCAGGTGCCTCTTGTTTACTGTGCTTGGCCATAAATACTACTCTTTCGTTGAATTATTCTCCGTTATCGCTATCTTCTTCGGATGAGGAAATATCTTCTTTAGAGAATAAGATTTTCTTAAACCATTTCTTCTTGCCTTGCTTGTTTAACTTTGTAGGACTTTTCTTCCCTTTCGTAACACCCTCATTTTTGTGAGGACATTTGGCTGCAAAATTCCCAACCTCACCATAATCAAAATATATTAATGGAAGTTTAACTTTGAATTTTTCCGTACGTGTTCTCATTTTCCGTGTGAAGTAGGAAAATTCTTTATCTGAGAATTCCTCTTTATCTTCTTCCTTTTCCTCATCCATACAATTGCAATTTTTTTCTTTCAGAGTCTTCTTGTCCTTGCTATTCTTCTTGGATGTAGAAAATGTTGTTTCTAAGTGAGAAGTGCCATCATCTTCTTTAATCCTCATTTCATATGCCATAAGAATTCCATGCAATTCATCTATGCTAAGTTTGGTTAGATTCGATCTATCTTCCACAAATACCTTAGGGTTAAATCTTGCTGGCAAGGTTCTGAGGATCTTTCAGACAACAATTTTCGTTTCAATAGGTTCTCCCAAACCTTCCAATGTATTTGTTGTTTCATCAACATGCCAAAAGTATGCAACAATATCTTCATCTTCCACCATTTTGAGTTGCTCAAATTTTTCCCTGAAAATTTGAAGCTTTGCTTCTTTCACCTTTGAGTCACCTGCATATATATTTTCAAGCTTTCCCCATACCTCTTTAGCGGTTTTTCAATTCAATACCTTAAGATAAATAGATTCGATAAGCCCACTGATAATACAATATTTAGTCTTTGCATCATATACCATATTTTTCTTACCTTGTTCATCTTGGGTCGGTGTGAAGCCTTTGTCAACGATTTCCCATACTTCGTATCCTTGCACCAGCAAATGAACCTGTATTCTTCCACTCCAAAGTGCATAGTTATTTCCATTGAACAAATGAACTCTATTCTTAGTATACTCCATGATCTCCTTCCAGTTGTTAGACTACTATTGAAGGAACTAAGCTCTGATACCAATTATTGGAAATACTGAGGGGTTGACTCAGTATTTCTTAGCAATTAACACTTTTAAATCTTTTCGGAGCATTAGTTAATCTTCAATTATTATTAATGTTTATGCAGTAATAATAGTAAATAAAAGAACACAGTAGGTACAAAAATTTTAGGTGGAAAACCCCTTCTCGATCAAAACCCACCGAACGCTTTTCTACTTAATTATTTAATCTTCAACCCCAATTGAAATGAAAGCAACAACTTCCTAGAATTCTAGAAAAGCATTCTTCTCCAACTCCCACTGGAAGGATGTCCCAATGCCCTGGTTTCTTCATTAGTCAACTGGATGGATGCCCCAACATCCTAGACCAACCTACCACCTTGAAGTGTTCATAGGCTCCAACCTGTAGGCGACTTCATGCACTAGCCTAACACCTCCCTGCCACCCTATAATGACTGAAATGCGACAAGAGTGTGGATTCCTGTACCAGGGACAATGATCCACGATACAATATGATTTACAATGACTTTGACCAAACACTCAATCACACTATGACTTGCAACCCAACCATGACATCATCTCAAAAGAGACTCCTTTACCTCCCAATAATGTCTTTTCGACTCTAGGTAGATTGAATCTTTTACAATAATGACTCTTCCAATGATGACACTTTTACAACTTTACAATGAAGACTCTTGGCCTTGAGACTTCTTCATAATATATGGATGGTTGTCATGTCGTCAAAGGATGTCCCACTGCAATGCTTCCTTTGATTTGATACTTTTGCTCTTGAATTCTTGTTTGAAGTTGTACTTGAATCTTCTTCTACCTGCATGCAAAATTTGCCCGGCGAAACCAATCCCAAAACAAAACAAAATACCCTTCAACTTACCTCTGCCTGCAAAACACATGTAAGTGCATAATAATGAATAAATACAAATTAAAATTACAATGCGTACCTGAAGTTTTCTTGTCACTTTTGTTGTTGACTTTTGCAGCAGTAGACAAAGACTCCCACTCTTGATATCGGTCTGGACTCTATACAAGACTATATCAAAAACTAACCTAAAGATATATACAATAAAAACTAATGAAAGACCCTAGACTTGCGATGGACCAAGTTCTAAGTACAACAACAGAGACCATTCTATCAACTATGTCAAGACAAGTGACATGAAATTACAACATCATATAGATTTAGAAAACTTGGTGTAGCATCAAGAATATGTAGCATAAAATGTGTAGTATCAAGAATAGGACATCATAAAAACTAACTGTGACATATAGAGACATGGAGATATAACCGAGACGCTATGTATACTTTCATTGTCCTGCAAAAACATATGTTAGAGATGATACTCAAAATTCAAATGTAAACACTAATCATACATACCTTGTTGTAGGAGACTTACCCTTGATTGTTGATGTGTGGTCCTTACTGCAATGATCCTTGAATGCATGTGTTTTCTTTCGTTTTAGGAGCTCGATATTGAATCTGTTGTATCTATGTAAATTCGGATCTCCAGGGTCAGAAATTTCGTCCTATGGTAGCCCTCTGCATTCCCTTTCCAACCCCACAGGTCTGATCAAGATTGGATTCTTCAAGAAAACGTTATGCCCAATATCCCACGTTGACCTGATTATAGACTAGTTCAATAGAGCGAACTTGTATGACATTCCACATGTCATTGTTGTGAGCTTCAGCCCTAAAAATGATACTCAACAAACTAAAGTCCATTCACTTTCTGTGACTATTTACAAATTTTTTATCTAATGCTCAGAGAGAAAGTTATGACGATTTTCCCAACTTCACCTATTTGACATGGAATTCAGGAGCTTGCGAAAACCCTAACTTCCTCAGCTCATATCTCCGAAAATATAGTGAACCAAGATCTGGAATTTGGTCACGTGGTTATCAAGATTTCGAATCAAATGGTTTTTAATTTTAGGTTCTGAAGCTTCTAAGAAGAAATGTTATAGCAAAAATGCCACGACGACTTGTTTGAAGCCCCAAAATCCCTAAAGAGGAGGATATGAGGGTCATTATTTATATGAATGTCTTGAGTTGAGAGGGTCCTCAACAAGTGAACATTGGAGGGATTTTAGGAGAAAAATATTATTAATTATTGACTATTCAATGACCACAACCAATTATGAGTGCCATGCCACAACCCCATAGGGTTTTATCCCACTAACTAGGGTTACCAACTTCAAAAGCAAATAACTCTCAAACCGTGAAGAATTGGGAGGCGTACCATATATCAATGGGAACATATCAACGAGTAGAATCGATCAAGAAGATATTTGACGCAAAATAATATGAGTTGTCAAGTCAAAATTCCCTTTCAAGATCAGGGTAGCCCCTGGTGTTGCTTGGGTTGACATCAATGACAACCAATGATCATCTTAGAGTAAAAATGATATTGTTGTATATAAAAGGATCATTATTTAAGAAAATGGCTTTGGCACTCTTCATCTACTATAGCATTGAATTTTGTTAGTTGTCAAGTGAGAGATCGTAGATTGCTTATGTGGCTAAAGATAGTGACTTTGATAGCAATCTTGAATCTGAATCACTGAAACTATTGAAAAAACTTTACATTTAACCACTTTTGCTCCAAACAATTTATTATCTTAGATTTTCTTGGGCGATTGTTCCATGTCTACATGTTGTAACCCAAAATATAAGAGATAAGACCAATAATGACTTTGGATTTATCATCTATACTCTACCATTCTAGTAATTTATTTGGATAGATAGGTGATTTCTCATTCCCATTTACTAATCCCCATAAGTTTGTCAATGGCAACTAGATTTTTACTTTCTTGGCATCAAAATTGAGGCCAAAATATTTTTATAATCAGATTTCCACTAAAAAACAAACTATGTGTAAACCTTGAGGAAAATTTCTCTATTTGCACTCTATGCTTTTTGAATTTGGAATTAGGATTGCTTCTACTAAAAAAATAAAACAACGAGAAAATTTCACAATAGTATCTGTGAATGCTCTACCTCCTTGGATATAGATCTATGACTACTTCATCTCTATCATTAGTAAATTTGGGTCAGGTTGTGTAGGCACATAGAATTGGTTGATGAACCAAAAACTTCTAAAGACCAATGGTTCTTTCTCTCATTATTTGTGAGGCTTCATATAGGTATGGTGGTTGATAGGTTTGGAAACTTTCATTTTCCATACAATGATTTCAATATGTCCCATAAATTGGTGTGCATTCCTCTTAAATCACAACTTCAATCTCCTTCATGTGTTAGGATGAAGGACAACTCATGGACATGTGATTTCTACTCCGAACGGACGTGGCTTATTATGTGATGACAACCATTTTATGCAAATGGAAACTACATATGGCTAGTTGTCAGAATAGTTGGAAAGATTAATGGTAGTGCTTTCTTCTCGAAATGATAATTGATATCACCTTCACATATGGATCTATTCAAATAAATACTAGCTTTGTTCTTGCAAATAGGATATCAACCCTCTCAACCAATTATTGGACAACACTCCTTACTTTTGAATTAAAGTCTCATGCTTGGCCATGAGAATCAACCCATTTTGATACCATATTACTAAATGAACTAGATAACGTAATGACAAAACCCTAGATAGGGTTGAGCTATATAACTAAGCACAAAAGAAGGTATACACCATAATACAATATATTATGAAAATACCTCAATCTATGTGAAAAATGGGTTTGTCTCCTTATATATTATTTGGGAGATCAACAACACTTAAAAACATGGTACTCATCCAATTAACAACACTTGAAAACATGGCACTCATCCAATTAACACTACTTAAAAACATGACTCTCATATGAAACCCTAAAATTTATTAATGAGGCAATAAATAGCTTTATTACACATCAATAAGTCATTAAGGTGATTTTATTACAAAATCTAGGCCTTATAATCTAACATTTTGTATTGAATCATATAGTTAAACTTTGAGGGGGTGATCAAGTGTGTTTCATTGCAAACTATATTCCCAAAATATCTTGATTGAGTCCTTTTCCTCAATTGAAGGAATTTACAAAAATCGTTATTAATATAACTCATATAGAGGAATTTTGGCTTGATGATTAACATTTGTTATTTTTTCCCATCTCACATAAAATTTAGTAAACATTTTTTTAATCAATAGACAACAAGTTGCATGGCTTTTCTATTATTAATGCAAGGGACTTGATACAAAAGTTAACTACAACTATAAGTCAACCTATGAGTTAAAGTTGAGAACCATTGGATCAACTCTTAATTGTCTTCCCCAAAAGGATTTTAACAATGAGAAACATTATTGGTGTGGATTATTATTTATGTACAATTTTTCCATAAACAAAATCACATTGAATTAAAGGAGTGAGATAAAAAATCATAACATCTAACTACAATAACAAAGGTCGTAGAGCTTATTTAAGAAAGTGGGACACACATAAATTTTATTAATGATAGAAAGTATGTCTTATCAATACATAGAGGATAGTGGCCATTAATGATTAAGGATATTTTCTTTGGTGATGTTAAATATAATTCCTTGAAGAGCATGAAAATACCATAAATGCAACATTCATGAAGAAGCGAGATAAAAAGAAAGCAACATCGACAATGCACCAAGGTTTGTTAACGGTTTTCACTCACAATGTGTGAGCTATGTCTCTCTGTTAGGCCTTTATAATTCTAGTTATTCCCCCATTACTATTGTCATTGTATCCCTTATTGTTATTATTGTGCCCCTATTGTCCCCATATTTTTATTAGTATGCCCCATAGAAACCCACTATTGTTATTTCTGTGCCCTTATGTTATTACTGTTATGTCGGCTTGATTATATTGTGACCTCTTAGACTCCTATATATAGAAGGGAGGTTTAGTCATTTGAATCATCCAAGAGGCTAAATTCTAAGGCGTTGATCTATCTTTTCTATCTTTTTGTGAGCTAGTTTCCTAACACTTGGTATCAGAGCTTTGGATTCTAGGGTTTTGCTGCTCCAGACAAGTCATCGTGGAATTTTTTCTATAACTTTGTTTCTGCAATGTTTCAGAAGCTACAAACAAAACCCATTTGATCTGAAATCATTCTAAACTTCGGGTCCAAATTTCAGAGCTTGTCTCGCTATATTTGCAGAGATATGATCTGAGGAAGTTAGGGATTTTGTAGACTCCCGAATTACATTCCAAACAGGTGACATGGGGAAAATCGTCATAATTGTTGTTTTGAGCATCAGATTGAAATTTCATAAAAAGTTTTAGAAACAGGATGGCCCATAGTTTCTGTATATTAGTTTCAGGTACTAAGGTGGAAACAGTGACATGTGGCATGTCGTACAAGTTCTCTCTACTAAACTAGTCTATAATCAATTCACCGTGGGAGATTTGGAATAACTCTTCCTTGGAGAATCCAATCTTGATCAGACATGCGGGGTTAGAAAGAGGACTCAAAGGGCTATCGTAGGATGATATTTCAGATATTCGAGATCCGCAGTTACAAAGATACAGTAGATTCAATATTGAGCTCTTACAAAGTGAAAAAAAAGGTGTGTAGTTTTTTCAAAATTTTGCATAAGATTGGTTTGAAAAATTAGTTTGAAGGAATTCAAAGGGAATGGTGAATAATTCTTAGCATTAATTAATGCCCTAAAGAAAGAAAATGGAAACACCTAGTAAGAAACCTGAAAGCTCTAGCATGACTCGTGAAGAAGAGGAAGAAATGCAACATGATATATCAAAATTACAAGACCAAGTACAACAAATTTTACTCTC
>APFE030422174.1:159480-180298 GCA_000404065.3 Pinus taeda | reverse complement strand
TTCTTCTCGTCTGCATCTGTAGGAGTAATTGAAGGAAAAGCATAGCCTGTCTCTACGATGTTCCAAACTTCTGTACCAAGAGATTGAAGATAGGCAGTAACTCTTACCTTCCAATAATTGAAGTTTGTCCATCAAAAACCGGTGGCCTGATAGATGCGTCCCTCTCGTAGTTGCTCATGATGAAAGATCTTCCTTCAAGCGATCAAGCTTCTTTAGAAGGACCTGCTCTGATACCAATTGTTGAAAATAATACTAAGAGGGGGGGTGAATTAGTATTATCTAGTCTTTTTAACAATTCTTCCTTATTTATACTTTGAATTATTTTTGCATATCAGTACCATAAAATAATGAGCATGAACAAGAAAAACAGACAGTCACATCAAAGAACACCAGATATAAGGTGGAAACCCAATGTGGGTGAAAAACCACCTGCTGCAATATGTCTCTATCTTCTTTCAAATTAGAAACTCCTTTTACAATGGTCTTGTACTGGTGCAGTCCTTTACCAGTACGCAGGCTGCAACCTGCAGAGAGCTACAACTCTCTCTCGTTTTCCAGTCTCTCCTGGAAGGGAGCTACAACCCCTACTTCTTTTCTTTCAAGGACCACTTTTCATAAATTTTCAAACTGGATCCATAAATATCAAATGATCATCAAGTACCAGTAAGTCACCTAGATAACCAGATCCACAATAACAGAAAACTAAACCCAGAACCCCTTCTGTGGCGTCTCGTGCGGCGCCTCCTGCGGCGTCTCCTGTGGCGCCTCCTGTGGCGCCTCCTGCGGCGCCTCCTGCGGCGCCTCCTGCGGCGTCTCCTGCGGCGCCTCCACACTTCTGCAGCTGCAGCGCTCGAGAGATCACCCTTCACAGATTCGCTTTCCACTTCACATTCATATAGATCGAGCTTTTGAAACATAACCCAATATTTCAGATCTTAAGATATTCAACCCAAAAGCATACCCAAGCCAAATGATCTCCTTTGCTTTATATAGGCAAGCTCTTCCTCAAATCATGGACCAATAGCACGGGCCAAAATCATAACATCCAATACCATCAACTCAATACTAGGGATCAACATGTATGTCGAGATGCCATGGTCCAAAAACTATAGGTTCAAATTCCAAGGACTAACTACCATGGACCAAAGGTAAGTTTTCCCACATGAAATAAACTTTTCTTTGCATAAAATTCCTTGAACTTTTCTCCACATGAAATAAACTTTTATAAACTTTTCTCTGCATAAAATTCCGTGAACTTTTCTCCTGCGTACTTCTTAATTCTCATCATATTGAGAGCCATGCCATGGGTGTTGCCATCAAGTACAACATCTGTAACATATAACTATACCAGAAACATAATGCCAACAATCTCCCCCTTTGGACTTGATGGCAACCTCAAAAACTTCAGCGACATTCTCCCCCTTTGACATCAAGGGCAAAGGGTTATGCTCCCCCTTAGAACATGCTCCCCCTGAATATGAACCAGATCTGCAAAGAAGAACCATAAACCACCAGACACCACGAATGACCAAGAAAGAGACATATTGCAGCTATATTCACACCAGCTCCCATGATATCCTTTTGTACATCCTCCATAATGCCAACAATGCATTATATTCTCCCCCTGAACCTGTGCCGCAACCCAGCACATGTACGCATATACCCCAGATGAATCATGCGTACAACCAACAATCAGAAGAGTCTCAACAATAAGATGATGCATCAATAACCCCCAACTTTTGCCTGAGGTATTCAAAAGTCTCCCTGGGAAATGGTTTGGTGAGAATATCAGCAACTTGTTCCTTAGAAGGAACATACTCCAACTTGACCTTTTGTTCAAGCACTTGTTCCCGGAGAAAATGATACTTGATTGGTATGTGCTTGGTTTTTGAATGCATGACAGGATTCTTTGAGATGCTGATTGCACTTGTGTTATCGCATAAGATAGAGATAGGTGGTGTACAAGTGATTTGAAAATCCTGCAAGGTCTGCATCATCCAAAGGAGTTGAGTGCAGCAAGATGCAGCAGCAACATATTCCGCTTCAGCTGTAGACAAGGCAATCGAAATCTGTTTCTTGCTGAACCAAGATACTAATCTGGAACCCATAAAGAACGCACCACCACTTGTGCTCTTCCTGTCATCCACGCTTCCGGCCCAATCTGCATCTGTATAAGCTTGAAGTGTGAGATCTGTATCTCTAGGATACCATAAGCCATAATTTTGTGTCCCTTGAAGATATTTGAAAATTCTCTTCACTGCCTGAAGATGCGTCTCCTTTGGATTTGCCTGAAATCTTCCAACTATTCCTACTGCATGCATGATGTCCGGTCGGGTACCTGTCAAATAAAGTAGACTTCCAATCATAGATCTGTAGGTTGGTTGATGTACTGCTGCAGATTCATCATTTGCACTGAGGCTACATCCTGTGACCATGGGTGTACATACTGGTTTTGCATCTTCCATGCCATATTTCTTCAAGATCTGTTTGAGATACTTGGTTTGAGATAAAAAGATTCCTCCTTCCTTTTGTTGGATTTGCAAACCAAGGAAATATGTCAGTTCTCCCAGCAAGGACATTTCAAATTCTTTCTGCATGACCAAGGCAAAGCTTTGACTCATCTCTTCTTCATTGCTGCCAAAAATAATGTCATCTACATACACAACAAGTATTAGCAATTTGTCATTTTCAACTTTTATATAAAGATTGCTATCTGCTGATCCTTTTGAAAAACCTTGTTGATGAAGATATTTATCCAAACGATAGTACCAAGCCCTTGGAGCTTGTTTGAGCCGTAGAGAGCCTTTTTCAATCTGCATACAAGATTTGGATCATTTCCAAGAATGAACCCATCTGGTTTTTCAATGTATACTTCTTCTTCCAAGTCTCCATTCAGAAAGGTTGATTTCACGTCCATTTGAAATACTTTGAAGTTTTGAAAACTTGAGAGAGCAAGGAACATTCGAATGGCCTCAAGTCTTGCAACAGGAGCAAAGGTTTATTCAAAGTCTATTCCTTCTTGCTGCGCATACCCTTTACAAACAAGTCTGGCCTTGTTTCTAATTACTTCTCCATTTTCATTCAATTTATTTTTGAAGACCCATTTTGTTCCGATAACATTCTTATCCTTTGGTCTAGGAACCAGTTCCCAAGTTTTGGTCCTTTCGATTTGCTCAAGTTCTTCATCCATTGTTTTTATCCAACATTCATCTTTGCATGCCTCTTTCACATTTTGTGGTTCAGTAGAGGAGAGTAATGCCAAATAGCTTGAGGCTTCTGCAACTGTTCTTCTTGTTTGTACACCTGCTTCTTTCTGCCCCATAATCTGAGATTCTGGATGATTCTTCTGAACATATCTGGATGGAGTCTTTTCTTCTATTCTTGTCTGCTCCTCTGATTCTTCTTCAGGTTCTTCTTGAGGTTCTTCATCATTCTGTTGTTGAGGGTAGCCTTCATCTTCTTCGATGTCTTCATGATGTACTTGTCTAGGGATGTATCCCTTCTCATCAACCACTACATCAATGCTTTCAACAATTCTGCCAAGTCTTTTATTGTAGCACTTGTATGCTTTGCTATGTGGAGAGTAACCAAGAAGAATGCCTTTAAGTCTACGGTGTTCTTTTAAATGCTTGAAATGTGATGCGGTAAGGGAAATGATGTGATCGCAATTTCACATTTCGCTTGTTTTTGAGGTAACTTATTAAGGCGTGCTTTCTACGAATAGCGATATGCGATGGGAGACTTAGTTTTGATGAGAAATACCTAAGGACCTAGTTTATATAAGAAACTTAGTAGTTTCAAAGTGTTTTAGCACAAAGTCCTTCTTTGATTTCTTTTCGTTAGATTTGGTGGATTAGTAAGGCTTTCAATTATGCTTAATCATGCGATATGCAGGAAAGGCAAGCGTTTACTAGTTCTTTTGAAAAGGGGTTTGATTGATATCTTGTTTTATTCCAAAATTAATAAAGAAAATACCTAAATGCTAAACTTATTTTTGGAAATATTTTTTGAAGGGTCCCCATTTATTAATGTAATATTGACTACTACTATTAACAAATGGGGGTTTGTTGAATAGCACAACGATTGGTGATTCACTTGGAAGAACTAGTTATCTCTAAGAGTTTTTTGAAATTTCTAAAACTTCCAAAATAAAGATGATTTAGAAAATAGAATTTACATTAAATATAATATAAGTCATAGTTCTCTTTGAATATTTAAACAATATCCACTTAATCATTATCCTTTTGATTATTATCAGCTCATAAGAAAGTTACTTTGTCTACATCAGTCATTACTTGATTTTAAAGATAAAAATAGGGAGACTCTTTTCAGATCAGTTTTTGGTATACTCAGTTATCATAGGTAGAGCCTCTGCTCCCAGCAGGCGTTCATAGCCTCGACAGGGTTACCTTTTATCCAACAATGATTCAGTATCCCACCTTGGTCAAAATGCAACTTTAGAGACAAGCTTAGATTTATATACTTATTGCCTTTTTATTTTTTGAAATACTTATTTTTCTTCAACTTTTTATATTTTAACCCTTAAAGGACAATGTCTTGGTTTGGTGACCAAATTTTACAATGCCATTCACTTGATTTATAACTTAACTGAACAACTTGGCTTGTAATGAGACCCTTTGTCTTTTTTATTAATACAATCTCAAGCCATTACCCTGTTTTGATATGTAGTATTGGTAATGTCAGCTAGTTATAACCTTATGATCATGGTAAGCCGACTCTTGATGATACCTCTTATCCTTTAAGTTTAAGTATATTTTCGAATTACACTCTAAAAATGAAATCTGATTAGATGGGGAGAATCATTGGCTCCTTAAGAGCTTTTGGATGACAATTGTAGAGTTTGAAGATGCTTTTCTGTAGAGAGACTTTGTTTTGTTATTGATACTTTTCTTGACTGATGTAGAGGAAAGATTTATTTATAAAGTTAAGTTTTATCAAAGATCAACACATTTTGGTAGAGAACAGGAAATTTCGGAGCAATAGAACTTAACTATATGTTTCATGTGTGAAGATCACTTTCATAATAGTCTTTACTTATACAAGCGAAAAGTCAAAATTAAAAAGAGATTATCATTTGTAAAGACAGAAGTAAATGTTTTTTAACTTGTATTATTCTTTCTAGAAAAATAAAATAAAGGAAATAATATACAGTGAATAGAAGAGATCATCTTCTATGGAAAATATTTCTTTAGAATCTGCCCATTAAAAGGTAGAGATTATCTCTTACCTGATAAATCCTACAATAAAAAGGTTGACGAGCCTATTTGTTCCAAAATCTAAAACGTGCCAAGTCACATTTGTTGGAACTTGGTATGCTTACCTTTTTCTTCATGGGATTTATCCCATTTGAATACTAGGTCTTCAATTTGAAAATATTTTGAACTTACAGAATTTGAATCAAAGGAAGTCTTGACTAACTGTTGATGATGTGCGTGTGTGATTCTGGCCTTTTCCCTTTCCTCTTCAAGCTTAAGGATTTGTAATTGTCTAACTTGCATAGAAGAGGAGGGAGTTTCTTCAATGAATTGAGCTAAGGATAAAGAGGGAATAGCTACATTTGTAGGTAAGACAACTTCTTTCCCATAGACCAAATTGAAAGGATAAGTGCTAATGGAGGCTTACTGAGTTATTTGATCTGCCCAAAGAGAAAATATCAAAGACTTATGCCAGTTATTTTGACTTTGGTCAATAGTTTATTTAATAATCCTTATGAATTTTTTGTTTGTAGATTCAACTAATCCATTTCCCTGGGGATAATAGTTAGCAGATTATTTAAGCTTAAAACCTCTTTTGAGAGCAAATTCTGTCATGGAATTACCTAAAAAATAAGATGCGTTATCAAACATCATGGCAGATGGTAGACCAAATCTGGTTATGATAAATTGATCGATGAATTCAATAATGCTTTCATAATTGGCTACCTTGAGTGGAATTTCTTCCACCCATTTTGTAAAGTAATCAGTTGCTGTAAGTATGTATCTATGCTACTTAGAAGAATGAGGAACGATCTCACCTATTATGTCCAATCCCCATTGCTCAAAATATTGTTCAATATTGATTGATTGTAATGGTAATGCATGTTTTCTTTGTCTCCCAGTAGTTGTCTAACAAAATTTACATCTCCTTACATAACTGTGTGCATCCTTGAATAATTTTGGCCAATAATAGCCAACATGCAAGATTTTATGTGTGGTAGTATCTCCTCCGAAATGTCCACCAGCTGGTCCATCATGAAGTTCTTGTAACACCTTCTCTGCCTCAGATTTTTCAAGACATCTAAGTAAAACAAAATCATAATTTATTCTAAATAACACATCATTGATTATTTGATATTGTCTAGATTTTAGCCTCAAGGCCCTTCTCTTCTTGTAATTTAATTGCATTGGGGCATATCCATTTTTTAAGTAAAATATGATATCAGCATATGTTGGCTCAGTGTCATTAAGGCTTACCTCATAGACTTGTACATCATCACCTAAGCCTTGTAGTGATGATAGATTAGATGCTCCTGCAAAAACCTTGACCTTTTATAATTTTTGCTTGTCTGATTTCAATGTCATATTCTTGCAAAGTTGTTACCCAATTTTCTCTCTTCTCACCTACATCCCTTTGTATTAACAGATTTCTCACTGCTGAGAATAGCACTATTACTTTGGTGTGGGTTTTGAGGAGAAAAGGTTTGAAGTGTTTTATTGATTTGAAAACAACAAAAGTTTGTTTTTCAACATCTGAGTAATTCAATTCATCCCCTTGCAAATTGGAGCTAAGGAAAGAGATTGGGGCTTCAACTTTTTCTTCATTGACTTGTGTCAATATGGCTGCATATGATTTCTCGTAAGAAAAAGTATATAAAATGAAATGATTTAAAATTTTTGGGGTTGCTAAATATGGAGCATTTATGATTGTTTTTTGATCAAGTTAAAAGCTTCATGTTTTGAGTGTCCCCATTTAAACATATAACTTTTCTTTATCATATATTGAAGAGGTAAAACAATTCGTGAGAAATCAGGGAAAAATCTTTTAACAAAATTTATCTAACCTAGGAAAGATTGCATTGATTTTTTCTTATGAGGTAAAGGTATTTCAGAAATTTCTCTTATTCTATCAGGGTCTATGTGAATCCCTACTTTGCACACAATGAATCCAAGGAACTTTCCTTCACTTAACGTGAAGAAATATTTCTTAGGGTTAAGAGACGTTCCATACCTTTTGCAACACTCAAAGATTTGTTTTAAATCTCTTAGATGATTGCTACGCTTTTTGGAATATACAGTTATATCATCTAAGTACATCACTGTTGATTTGTTTACTAGACCTTTGAAGGCTATGTCCATAGCTCTCTGGAAAGTAGCACCAGCATTAATCAGTCCAAATGGAATCTTTTGATAAGAATAAGTGCCCCATTTTGCTTTGAATGTAGTTTTTAGCTGGTCATCTGGATGTACTAGGATTTGATTATAGCCTGAGAATCCATCCAGGAAAGACATTAATTCTGAGCCTGCAACTGATTGTAATATCTGTTCCATAGGAGGTAATGGAAAATTTTCCTTTCACAAAGATTTGTTGAGGTTGTGGAAGTCTATACATATCTGAATATCGTTGTTCTTCTTTCTGACTAGGACAAGATTGGAGACCCACTGGGAACGTCTGACAGGGAAAATAATCTTAGCTTTCAATAGTTTGTTTAATTCAGATTTAATCTAGATTTCTAAATTAGGATGGATTTTCCTTAATTTCTATTGAACATGCTTCTCATCAAACATCATGGGGATAATATGTTGAATAATACAAGTTTCGTATGTTTTAAGATCTTCATAGTTCCATGCGAAGACATTCTTGTATCTCTTCAACAACCATGTAAAGGCTAATTTTTCATCTAATGTAAGCCCGAGGCCTAGATTAATATTTTGAGGTTTCAAGTCAGTTCCAAGGTTAATCAATTCAAACCTCAGAGATGAACTCTGAAGTTTTGAATTGGCGGGTTTTTTAAATTTGTCTTTGAGGTCATATAAATCTTCCAACTTAACTACAAACTTTGGTATAGCATTATTGGTTGTTTCTTGTTTAAGTTGGCTATCGTGCTGGTCTTCATCAACTATCTGGTCATCATAAGAGCCTTCTGAGGTAAAAAAATATTATGATATCTGGGTCATTATTAAATATTCTCCAGTTGTTGATATTATCAGGAATAGAAGGCCTAAAAACCAATTCAATGGAAAAGTGATCAGGGCTATAATCTTCTGGTGGAATAAGCTTGGAAGCGACATTATCTATGAGATCGACACTGGTGTTTTGGAGTCTTGGAATAGGGGAAATATTAAACACTATAAAGTGGGAAGTCAGGTCTTGGACCGATGACTGATAGTGTTTCAAATGTCCTGATAGACAGTGTATAGTATTTCTTACCTATTTTATCACAATTTCTGAATCTCCAAACACTTGGAGGTGTTTGATATTAAGGCCAATGGACTTATACAAACCTTGAAATAATGCTTCATATTCCGCAGTGTTATTTGTGCAATCAAATTCAAGTCGACATGCTAACATAGTCTTTTCTCCTTTAGGGCTAACTAATATGCATCCTGCTCCTGCTCCATCATTAGATTTATATCCATAAAAAAAACTAATTTCCAAAATAAAGAGCTAACTACATGTTTATCTATAAAATTTACGCATTTAGAAGTCTCTGTTTGGGAAAAAAATTCGACTTGAGATACAACAGAGTTTTCCAAGAAAGGTGAAGTGTAAGCATTGAAATTTCCTAGAAATGATTCTACTAAGTAGTTACTGATAATATTGATCTATACGTGATTGGTTCATTTTCTCCATCTAGCTCTATGACTATGTACTTTTTATGTTTTTCGTGATCAACCCTTATTTGATTTGGCTTGCCATTATAGGGAAGCCACATGTGAGACCAGTCATTTGCAAAATAATCATGAAGTTTCTCTGACCAGTCTCTACTAAGGATTAAGCCATAGAACTCAGGAATATCAGCCACAAGAATGTCAATGACTTGACAAACTTTAGGGTTTGATGAAAGTCTGATGGTTACTTGATTAAGTTCCCCAAGAACTTCGAATTGGTACCGATCTAACTGTACTATACGTACAACAGATGTTTGTGGCTGAACAATCAACTTTGCACAAACTGTTCTAGGTAATATGCTAGATGAAGCACCTGAATCAACTAAATAGTTGTGTAAATTCTTATTAAAAACTTCAAAAATAAGGAGGAACGGAGGAGTATGAGATTTATACCTTCCTCCGAGCAGAGCGATGTCGGTTGGATCAATTTTGATTAAAGAGGTGCTAGGGGGCCTTCCCATTTCTTGGGCAGCTTGTGAGATCACGGCATCAGGAAGAGGTGTGGTAGGTACTGCTTTGAGTTCTTTAAGGAGTAGCTTCTATTGATGTTTCAATTTTCTAAGCTCATGAAAGGTGATGTTTTCCCTAGTCTTCTTCATGTCATCAATAATATTATATTCCATTTCATTAGAAACTATCAGAGTTTTAATTGAAGGTGAAGAATCTAATTGAGAAGGAGTGGTTTGAGTGGATTTTGATGAAGACTTATTAACTGTTGTTTTATCCATGGGAGGTGGCATTGAAGCCTTTTGCTTTGGATTTTTTTGTAGCAAATCAACATGGTTTTTACTTCGGGTGGAAACAACCAGTGCTTCTTGAGTTTCTTCATTGGGAAGAATAAAATCCCACATCCTTTGTAACTTTTCCACTTCTTCATCATCTGTTTGTTCTTCGTTTGTTGAAACTTCATCTTCCTCTCCATCTGATTTAACATTTGATATAGAATTTGGAGGTTTAGGATTAGTAGGGGAATTCCTCTTAATGGTCTAAAATATTTTTTTAGAGGAGGTCTTTGCTACGTGTTTTTTGATATCAACCATTTCGTTAGACATGGTTTTGAGGACCTTTTGTAAACCTTCAAGATCAAAAGGATCTTTAGGTGGTTTCTTCTTGGAGTCATCCCTAAAAGTCACTTTCTTAGATTTTTGTTCTTCTAATGCGTTTTTCTTTTCTATAGCTAGAATGTGTTTTTCTATAGCTATTGCCACTTTCATATTTTCTACCAAAGTTGGTTTGGCAGCTCTATCAACGAAAATAGTTGTGTTTGAAGGGAGAGCAGAAATATACCACTCATTTCTGACTTCATCGCTAGGCTTAGATGTCTTTGGTATCTTATTCAATAATCTATTGAAGCGAGAGTTGAAGTCTTTTATTGGTTCTTTAGGTTCAGATTTCAAATTGGAGATGTCGTTAATTAGGGTAGCTGTGGATCTATCATCTCCAAATTTAGTTAAGAACTTCCCTTGAAAAGCATAGCAACTATTAATAGAACTTGATTGTTACACAACATTTTGTCACTATCCTTGTAATCCCCATTCCTTGATCCTAGAGGACCTCTACAGTGAACCTCGCATGCTTTGCTTTCATGGCGAAATTCCCATTATGTCCCTCTTCATGAGCAAATCATTTCCCTTTTGCACCATTTCCCCTGAAACTTCTATTTTTCCCAATTTAAAAGACCGGCGCTAATGACCTTTGTCTCCCTCCCCGATGTGCAGATATTAACACTATTCCCCACGTCGATCGGTGTGACTGATTTGTGTTCCAGTTACGCCGATCCTGTTATGGAAAGTTTTTTAAACTAGAGCTGAAGCTTCCATCTCTAGAAGCTCCGTAATAGAAGTCTAGTAAATGGTTTGGCCGAATGGGGTCGAGGATGATAGTTTGGGCTCCTTTCCCCTATAATGATGGAACTACCCCAAGGGATAAGTCCTTCTCCCATGAGAAGAGGATCCATCTCCCATCCATCTTTCCTATATAAACCTCCCTTCTTCCCAAGCACAAACTAATGTGAAAATTAGAATTAGAGCTTTGGTTGAGTGTGAATATACTATTTTAGACAAGCAAGCTATTACTAGTTGTAGCCATCTAGTTGTGTGAGGTAGAAGTGTGTTTGGTTTGGAGTGAAGCCTAAAGGGAAGAGTCTTTAAACTATTGTTGTTTGAAGCCATCATGAAGTGCTAGCAGAAGTGTGTGGGAACCTGGTCTTGTCAAAGGAAGACTGTGACATCAAGACGAATGGTTGTAATCTCCCTTTGATATTAACATATGCAACTATCGATTGATTTCCTACATGTTTTATAATATTACATATTCTTGTCTTAATACTTCTTGACTCATTAAGTAGGTTGAATTGCAATTTGTCTATTATTATGTTTGTGTGCAAGATGTAGGCCCTATTGATTGATTCTAACCTAAGGAAACCTTCCATAGAATGTATCTGTTGTGGCTAGACCCATTATTGGGCTATAGGAATTCGTTCGTCTCCGCACTTATAATTTACGTCACCACAAATTGGCGACTCCACTAGGGAGATCCCATCCTTTGTTTGTTTTGGATTTCAATGTTTCATGATTTCATGAGAACTTTGCTACTTTCGTATTTTCGCTTTTGTTTTGTTGATTTTCTCCTACTTATTGGCCTAAGCCTAAATCCATAGTAGCAGATCTGGTCCCTGTTTTGAATATTTTTTATTTTTTATTTTTCCTTAGTTCCCTCAGACAACGCATTTAATCGGCTGACAGTTGCACCGACCAGCATGTATTATAGAGGAACAATCGCACCAACCAGCCTCTGGTGCTTGTTGTCAGTTAGGCAATTGTGTTGATCCCTATAAGTGAAGATTAGGGCTAGACCCCAATCTTGGCCAATGTGTTCTGCTCTTGTTTTTTGACCCTGTGAGCCTTTTCACTATTTTCTCCCTTATTAGAAAGCTACATTTCATTTCGTTTTGCTTGCTTGTAGGCTTGTCATCTTGTTGTTTGACTGATTGAGTCATTAAGTGGCCAGCGACACTACGACATCTAGCTAGTCGTCCATTCAGCAGCTTGTGGACTCATCAAGTCTGTTTGTGGGTGTGTTTGCTCCTTGCATTTGTTTTTGGTCCCTCTTACGACTTTGATCTATTTTTTGCACAAGTTTGAAAAAGTTTTGTTTACTAGTTTGAACGTCTTTTTTAGGCATAGATTACATTGTCGGTCTTGTGTTTGGAAAAGTTGTTGCTTTGTCGGTCTGAATGAACTTCTCTTTTCATGTTTTCATCTGCTTGAAGAGCTCATAGTCTCGAAAAAAATTTCATTGAAAGATTGTATGTGAAAGTTTGTTTCGTTGTTTCATGAGAAAATATGAAATTCTAGCTTGTTGCTTCATTATGATTCACATCTCTTAAAAACTAGAATTGCATCAACATTTGAGAAGAAAGAGATTTTTTTTCATTTCGAAAGGACTAATAGATAAGTGCTTGTCAGGAAATTAGGAATTGGAATGCATTTTTCATTAGTTTATTTTTTGAAAAAGTGAAGTAGTGAAAAATCATTTCATTTTCAGTTGCTTGATTGTTTGCATTTGATTGAGCAATTTCTACCCTCTCTAGTATAGGCATTTCATTGAATTGAAAGGGTCTTGTCCCATTTAGTTTCATTTTAGGTTTTTCGAGTAGCATCGCCAAGATGTGAAAACTGAAACTAAACTCAAGATCAACTCTAAAATGAACTCAATTAACCTAAGGCACATTTGACATTAATGATCACATCTAGAGGGTCTAGGCTAAAGAGGAGTTCCAACGTCTGTAAACCTAGCAGCCGTCGTTAGCTTCGGCATTAGACAACGCTAGCAAAAATTTGTGCTCCCCATACCGTCGCGTATATAACAAGACACCCCACTAGGCTACAATCCTTTTATCCTTAGGAAGTCAAGTCAGCTGCCTTGCGAATGTGATACACCGAATGCAGCATTCAGGGAGATTTCCTACTCGTACTTCTTGGTTTTCCAGGAGGTATTCTGCAATTCATGGTCGCTCGGTAATCCTATTTATCTAGATCATCCAAAGTAGTCATTTGATCTTTTTGACTCATTAAACTTAAAATATCATCTGAGCTTTTGTCCTTTCGAGCTCGTTTCCAATCAAAAGCGATAGAGTCATCTTTGTTTCTTTCTCGACTCTTAAAAATGAAAGAACATCAATCATTTATGCATCTTAAATAATTGATCGCCCATGATCCAAAACATCCTGTTAGATTTTTTACCAAATCGTGAGTTCCCTTAAAAGGACATTTTAAAGCCTTGAAGTTATTTGTTTTGTCAGCTAAGATGAGGTCATTATGGCTGAACCATCTGGTTCACCCATTTCCTCTTCCTCTCCTCTGTCTGAAAGATTGTCCGAGGAGCCACTTCTTGAGTTATCAGAGCCATTTGAGGACCAAAATATTGAACTCGCAATTGTTTTGAGTGTTAAACCATTATCATTCAGTCCTCCGCCTACTTTCGATTCAAGGTCATCTACTAGCCTTGACCCAAAATCTCTGGATAATCTCATTCAAACTCTAGAGAACTTGCTGACCACTGACGGTCAGCTTGGACTAGTTATCTATCCTTTGAACCCTCTGTTTGACGCTGTTGAGATATCACCACAACGCCCTTACAATTTGTACGATCAACTGGGTGTTCCTTTGGAACTATCCCCTAGTACACATTCAGTTGTCCATCGTCATTTATTTCCAGACATGGAACCTAAAGGCAACACCCTAGTCACTTCTCCAGATGAGCCAGAAGTCTCAAATCCACACACTTTTGAGGGAGAAGAATTGCAATTGTAGTTCCCTCCCGAGGATTTCCCTTATTCAGAGGGTATTCTCGCCAGCTTTCCACCCGACTATGTGTCTTTAGGGCACTTAGTTTCAAGCACACCTAGTGCCTCATCACTCTACCAGAATTATGTTTGCGCATCAGGCGTTAGGCCTATGTCAGGTCCGTTCATCACAAACACGACCTCCCAACCAATTGTTACTTTAGTCCCAGTGCAGCCCACTGTCCCGAACACTGTTGTACCATCAATCCCAGTTACGCATCAATCGCAATTGGTAGTTTCAAAGATTGTCTCTGTTCAGTTCTTCTGTCTCGTTAGTCAGTGGCCAAATTGTGCCACCACCTAGGGGGCAGAATCTGAATGTATCTATCAGGTGCCACTAATGTGAGCGGCTCACAAGCTCACATGCTTGGTATGAACCAACCTTCTTCTGGTATTATTTACAACCCTGTTGACCCTACTAGATCAAGCAATGTCTAGTACCAACAGGTTCAGAATCCCAGTGGTCCGCTTGGATCGAACAATGTTCAGTATCAAAAACCCTATGGGGCTCAGGTCCAATACCAAAATCCTTACATTCCATACGGTTCTCAAAGATTGGTTAATCAACCTTACACCATCCCATTTGGGTAGTACATCCAGACTAGCTATGGCTAGATTCAGTTCGGTAATTTCACGGGCACTGGTCAAGTACCCATGCATCAACAAGGACAACTTTTGCAATAATGAGGGAAGCCTTTGTTACCGCAAGGGAAACCTTTGTTGTAGCAAGGGCTTTCCGCGCAACAACAAGGGCAGATTATACAATATCAAGGTCGCCTACAACAACCGGAAGGTCAGTCCTTCCAATAGTTGCAGCAAACCACGCAGTAGTAGATGCAATATGGTCTGCATACCTCTCAACCCATATCCTCGCAGGGCCAACCTCTGCAAACCCAGGGACAAATTTTGCAACTGTAAGGTCAGTAAAACCAATATGGGTAGCAGCAACCTTTGTATACCTATCAACAAGGGAAACCCTTGCAGGGACAAGTTCAAGGTCAAGTCCCGCAGTAGGAGGTGCAGAATCCTCTTGTCTAGGGCCAACAGGTTCAAAATATTGCCGGCCAAGGGCACCATGTACAAAACCACTACATCCAAAGGCAACAAGCATACCAACCTTATGCCCAAGGGTTGCAGGTCTAGAACCCTCTTGTTCAGGGACAACAAGCCCAACAACCCTATGTTCCAGGACAACAGGTCCCATACCCATATGTCCAAGGTCACCAGGCCCAACAACCTTTTAACCCATACATTGCCTATCAACAACTTGTGCATGGACAATTTCAAGGTATTCAAGGTCTGAATCCTCCCTTTAGTCAAGGTAATCCACAATTAGGGTAGCCTTAGATGCCATATGGCCAAAATCCCCCACTGTGGGGTCAAAATCATTACCAGTAGGGATGGGCCTCCTTATGGGCCCACCTATCGACCTCCCACACCTTTTAACACTTAATTAACTTTCTTGGCTACACTTGGGTTGTTGAATGTATCATGTCTTACGAATGATCCAATTCTTCATTCATCGTACTGGCCTCCAGTCCCATCCAAGATACCTAGTGATTGCCCAAAGTTTGATGGAAAAGCTAAGAAGATCCTTAAGCCCATGTGATGACATATCACCTCTGGTGCTCGTCGAACTCATACATGGATGATTCCATTCACCTTTGTCTTTTCCAACGAACCCTCACGGGTGCCGCAACAAAATGGTACATCGAGCTACCTCGAAGTACTTTTCATGAATTCAATTCGTTAGCCATGGCCTTTCTCACGCATTTTCAACTATCAGTTCATTATGAAACGAGTACATATCTGCTCACATCGCTTAAGAAAGACACTATGATGCACATCTTTGATCATATCCATGAATGGAGACGTAGACGTTGACTGCTCAAGTTTGAAATAGCTGATCAGCTTCTCACCGAATGGTTTACCAAATCGTTCGTAGCCCCAATTGCTCATGATATAGCCATGGGTGGATGTGTCACTGAAGAGCAAGCCATTGCTTGTGCCCAGTACTTGGACATGGTCTACTCTCAGTCTGGCATCTTATACAAATTATTACCCAACGCTCCGCGGCCATAATCCAATCCCGCGACATCGTAGTCACCTAATTTTCCTCCCATTGATGGAGTTATTGGTTCAGTATCCCAGGCCCCTGTCAAAAATTCTTCCAAACAGAAGTCATTCTTGAATACTGCTCCCAACAATTCATCTCAAAACCCTCCAGGCCCTGGTAAAACTTCAGAAGTCCACATTGTCCAATCTACCACAATGGCCAAATCCTCAAAAGGAAAAAAGAAAGGCAAAGGCAAAGCTAAAGAAGGTTCCCTGCAAATCATTGTAACAAAAACCTAAGTATCCCTTCCTCATTCATGAGGAGGATCACTATACTAAGGATTATCCACGATGATCCGAAGTTAGTTGATTGCTCAAGAGGACCCCTGCTGTCCTCAAAGAGCCTTTTCCGTCTCAGTAGACTCAGATGGTAGACCAACCCCGATCTGTTCCTCTGGATCTCAAGTGTTCATGATGAGCACACCCATTAATGTGGCTACCCAATCGAAGGATTATCAAACTCTCGCTCCCACAGCAGGGAAATAAAAAGAAGTTCCACCTTCTTCTTCTACCTCGAGTTTTAGCCCTCTACAAAATCGAGTGCCTTAACCTTGAGTTTTCTCCACGGCCACCCTCTCTAGGTGTACTATGGAAATCCTTGTACAATCCCAATGCTCTAGCCACTTAGCATTACAATATTTTTGAAGATTTGGCTCAAGCGTTGTCAGCTATGTCGGCTCTCGAGGTACTCCAAAGTTGCCCATCACAGTAGAAATATTTGTTGTTAGCTATCGGGGGCATTGATCCCACCGATTCTAATTTGATCTATTTCGATCTAGAGAACCATGTTTTGAGACTCCCTCATCATATTGCCTTTCTTATTTAGGTAAACATTAATGAAAAAAACATCCACCGCACCGTCATCAATGAAGGTGCTTCTACCTGCATCATGTCAACTACGTGTTGGAACGCTATTGGTTCTCCTACACTGAACCAGTCTACGAACACATTGGAAGCTTTTGATGGGCGTGATTCACGGCCTTTCAGTGTCTTACCCAACCTTGCCATCACCCTAGAAGGTAAGACAGTGCAAGTCGAGGTAGAGATTGTTGACGCCAATCTTAATTATAATCTTCTACTTGGCCGAAGTTGGACCCATGCCATGCATGTTGTGGCCTCCTCTTTGTTTCGTGTGATCCATTTTCCCCATCAAGGGACGATTGTCACCATTGATCAGCTATCTTTCTTTGCCACTTCCTCGTCTAATGGAAACATTCCATATGTCAAGCACTCTGGTGCTCCCTTTGAGAGTGTGGGGAAGGTCTCTTCAAAGATTCTGCCTTAATGGTGATTTTTCCACTCCCACCTCCTCATGTTGCCTCCATCAAAATGATCTCGGTCAAATCTGATCCTTGGGTCATAGTCGTGCAAGATCTGGTTGATGCTTAGGGTGACATCATGCTTCCTAGTCCCGCCAAAGTAAATTACGTGGAAATTTTTTCTGTTGCGAACTCTGCATCCTTTTATTCTCATATCTTGAAGACCTCTCTCAATATGTATTCTCAATCCCCCTGGCTTGGCACTTTGGAATCATCTGATCCCTTAGCCGAGACCTTCCTCACCAATGAAGGTATCATGGAAGTCATGTCTCTCGAGGAACCACCATGGATCAATACTCATCATTGCTCCTCGTTCCTACCTCGCCTGACGATCATGTCTACCTCTTTCGAAGAGTCTTCTTCTCCATTTCCACCACCGATTGTTACTCATGAGGTACGGTTGGAAGGAAATTTGTGTAATATTACCCAAACGGTGCCGATTAACATTTCTATCAAACTTGGTGTCATTGAACACGTTCATATCGGGGTATCTTGTTCTCCAGATGAGATCAAGATATATACTCGTCCTTTTCAGGAATGCGTGCCCCACTCGCTCACCTACACCCCATCATTACCATTAGTTCCTTTGCCAAATGGGGCATTGATTATATGACATGTAAACCTTGTTCGCTTGGGGGGGCGGGGGGGGGGGGGGGGGGCGCATGGCTACATTATCATTTCTATGGATTACTTCACCAAATGGGCTGAAGTGATGCCTACATATTCGGCAGATGGTAAGATGGCGGCTCAATTCCTTTTTAACCATGTTATTTCCAAGTTCGGCGTACCCCAAGCCATTGTCACAGATCATGGGTCCCATTTCATAGATTACATGATGGCAGAATTGACATCTGCATTGGGCTTGCACCATGATGGCTTGACCCCATATTACCCTCAGGCCTGTTATCACTAAAAAGATTTCAAAATAAAAGGGTAAGGTAAGGAAGAATTGGTTTTGGTCATTCTCATGCTCCTTTCATGCATAAGAAGCCTTGGCAAACTCAGGGTCAGCATACATCAGAGTTCTTTGAAGGCTCAAGCAAGGCATGTAAGTTTTGAACAACTTCATGGTAGATGGAAAGGCCATTTCAAGCAAAGGAAAGATCAAGAGAGTTGAATTGGCATTAAAATTGTGTTTTGGTGATTACACAGCAGTTTCGTAGCGTGCTACGAAACTGCTGTAGCTACATATTTTAATGAAGTTGACCAATTTTGAGTGACAAAGGGCAAATATTTTTGAAAGGAAGTTTATGAAGATGATCATTCATTGATGTAAGTTTTGTTCATGATGCCTAAGGCAGCTTCAAAGGGGTTTTGGGTAAAGTCTACAGTGTATGTAAAACAAGATAATCCAATGCAATTGTATGAAGAACAACCGGGGTAACTGAAGCAGCCTTTTTCAGGAGAAAAACGGTTTTAAGTAGTCAACTTCCAGGAGGTCTTCAGTGCAACTGAAAGAATATTTTGGAAAATTGAAAGAGGTTTTTATTCCTAACCTACTTAACTACAAAAGCCTCTTTCCGTTTCTTCAAATTAACTATGAGCTGAGATAAATGGGTGATTAAACTTACGCTACGAAACTGTTGTAGGTGCAAGTTTTTCACAGGCATATTTCTCTGTTTTACACCTGTTTTTCAAAGGCCCATTCTGGGAGGTAAGGACGGTGTTTCAAAAACCCAAGAGAGGTTTTTGTTTAGCATGGATTGGTTCACAAAAACCTCCTTCAGTTTCCTCAAATACATCATGAGCTGGGAGAAATGAAGGACCAAACTTGCGCTACGAAACTGCTGTAGGTGCAGTTTTTCACAAGTATATTTCTCTGTTTTACACCTGTTTTCCAAAGACACATTTTGGGCGATAGGAACGGTTTTTCAAAAAACCAAGAGAGGTTTTTGTTCAAAACCAATTGGTGCACAAAAACCTCCTTCCGTTTGTCCAAATACATTTTTTATCGGAAGTTATGAGCTCTGTCCCAAGACCCATATTTCAACCAGAACAGAGCAAGGGACAGTCTCCTAGTTTCTAGGAACATCAAGGATCGATTCTGGACAGTTGGAGAAATATTTTAAAAAACCAAGAGAGGTTTTTTTTCTAGACATCCTGGACTACAAAAACCTCCTTCAGTTTTGAAAACTGTGTCATGGATGAGGAGATAAATGCGCTGTCCCACGTGCCAGTTTCAGGGATCCTAAACCTAAAAACATGGAAACATGTTCCCTAATTTCTAGGGTTTGTCTTCAGCAGTCAGATGATCACGTGGGAGTCTTCATCAAATTCGACTTCTTTAGGTTGAAAGTTGTCAAATAATGCTTTAAATGCTTATATAAGGTTGTTGTAATCATAATAAGGAGTTACACTCCTAGTTGTATTAGGTCTCTAGGACTCCTAGTTAGGTGTCATTTGCATTTAATAGTTAGTTTTAAGTATCAAAAGGTGTCATAGTAGGATGAATTCGAATTCCCCTCATGCTTGAGGAGGAATCCAAGTTATGTAAAGAACTCTATATATAGCTGAAGCATCAATGTACTCAGGGTTGGAAATTTTATGAAAAAGCTTGTATTTGGCTTATGTAAGACTCAGTTTCAGTAATACATATTTGGTTTTACTTCTCAGGATTCATGAGGGATTTTTTATGTTCAGAATATGTGATGTTTTCCTTTCCCTAATTCTTGCAGTGTTATGGATGTATAATCACTCAGAATTCACTAAATGTGCTCTGACTTCCTGTATACATTTATAAACTGTGTGGTCCTATGTGAGTTTATGTTCTGAATGTTTAAATGCTGAATGCCCTGACTTCCATGTAAGGTTGAGCTCATTGTTTTATTAAGGTGTGTTGACTCCATAAGCCCAATGGATAGTAATTAAAAGTGTTTCCACCATTTATAATTCTCAGAGTTGTTCTATTAGAGTTAGCCATCTTATCTTTAATCAAAATCATTAACCCATCTAGAGAGAGCCCTCTCAGGTTGAGGAGGCTAAGCCTCAACCTAAAGTAGGTTTGAAACAGTTACTTGAAGTCTTCCTGGTCTGCAACCTTCCAGGGTATGATTTTGAGATAGCATTTTGGTGCGTCTGCCGGGAGCCTGAAGTCTATTCATTCCCGAAATTAAGAGGCTGAACTTCTGAAGGTAGCAGGAGCTCAGATATCTTTTTGAGGCTGCAAAACTACCTTGGCGACTCCACACATCGAATAAAAAATTGGAAGGTGACTCCACTGGTAGAAGATCAGTAGCTTGATGAAGTTACAAGATGAGTTCCACTGCAAGAATGAATGCCAGGTATGCTCCTATGAATCGGTCTCATATCCCTGGTTTTCCAAATCCTATGCCAAAGGTTGATTGGTTAGAGGATTTTCCAATATTCAAAGATGAAAAGAAAGACAATGCTGCTCTTCATTTGGTTAGGTTCCATATGCATGTACGCAGTCTTAAGGTTCAGTTCCCTGAAGATTGTCTTATGAAAATGTTTATGACCACTTTAGAAGGAAAAGCATGGTCTTGGTACAAAGGTTTGGAAAATGGTTCAATATATTCGCTTGATAATTTTGATTATGAATTCTATGAGATGTATAAAGAATGTCATCCTTCTTTATTGCTACTCAAAGATTGTTGTAGACATTCTTTAAGTCTTATTCAGTACTTGGAGGA
>APFE030422174.1:112589-138960 GCA_000404065.3 Pinus taeda | reverse complement strand
CTTTATTTATTTACATACCTCTCATTTATTTATATTTTTATTAATTTACCATACCTCTTTTATAAATATGGTATTTGGGCCTTTGGCCCATAGGATTCACTTAAATAAAACCTATTCTTGAAAATGGTCGAATGGATTCACTTAAATAAAACCTATTCTTGAAAATGGGCGAATGGAAGGTTGTAACTCCTAATTTCAAGGGCTAAATTTACCTTTTTTACCCTCTCCCTTAAAATAAGGTGGGCTATTTGAGGTGATTTGTAAAAATGTACTATGATACAAAATATTCGCCCACTAAAAATTTAAAACCCCTTAATTTCGCCAAAGGGCGAACATTCGCCCCTAAAATCACCCGTAAAGCTCATGAACAGGGAAACATGTTCCACTATGCATGGATTTTGTTCTCCATAGTGCTCGTGGCAGGGGAATTACCAGAGGATAGTCAATTCCCCATAATTGATAGGGACCTGCCAAAGGCCATGAAGTATGCTTCGCTTTGGGCCAGAAAGGACGCTAAGAGTATCTGCGATATTAAAATCTTCTAGGTGTTTATGGAAATGAACCTCAAAATGGCGATCACCCGCAAGTTGCGGTTGTCGACCATTGTCTACAACAGTCTGCAGTTTTTTGCAAAATTCAAAGCAGACATGCGTAACATTTATATCAGGGTGCACAAGGACCCAACCAAACAGTGGATAAAGCTACCCTTCGTAGCCACAGACAACATCATTTTTAATGTACTAGAGGCATGGCCGTCATAGTGGCACGCCCCAGACATCGCAGAGATTGAGAAGTCGGTGGCGCAAAGAAAGGAAGATGAGGCCAAGCTGTGCATCACATAGTTCTTTGAAAAGCAAAAGAAGGAAACAGCGACAGCAGAAGTGCAGGCGGTGCAAGACGCGGCACAAAAAGAAGCTGAGCAGGAAAGGCTGCAGTAGCAGCACAAGAGGCAGTCACGAAGGTGCGCGAGGGCCACACAACACAGGGGAAGGAAGAAGAGGAAGCAGAGACAGAAGAAGGAGGCACAGACCCACAAACCGGATCAACGCAGCTAAAGTGTGAGCACCCAACAGAGCGAGCAAGATCGCGTAAAAAGGTCAAGGCATCGAAATTGTCTATTGACCCAATCACCCTAACCGAGGGTGACATGCATGACATCAGCGAGACGGTGTGTGATGTCACCAATGAGGCTCTCGAAGATTTCATGTATGAGAACCAGATTTTTTTGGGGGCCCTCAGAGTGCAGTTGTAGGAATTACAGGTGCGTCCTCCTCAGGTTGGTACCCTTTCGACCAGCCTCGCAGTCAGCTCAACAATCGCAAAACAGTTGTTGTGCACGTGGACGACGAATACCATTGAGATGCTGGAAGGCACCCTAGTGACGTTAAATGAGGTCAACAAGCCTACAGGCAGCACACTGAAAGGTCTCGGTCTCAATATCGCTGCACTCCCGCGAGAGACCTTATATGTGTTGTAGGATGGGATAACTGCAGAGCTGCGAGCTAGGGAGAGACGCGCGCTCCAAGTCCTCAGTGAGTAGAAAATAAATATGGAACAACTAAGCTTGTAGAGTGATGAAGTGTTGTTGCAGAATCAACAGCTGGTACAGGTGATAGACGACACTTACCAAAGTGTCCCGGAGCTAGCCATCCCAACAGACATGCCAGCAGAGGTGTGGATCCACAGGTTAGTAGTAGGGGTCTGTGAGGCGAGGGAAGAAATGACGAAGGTTCAACTAGAGCTGAACCTTCAGCTCATCGAGTTGTGGTTAAAAGCGTAACTATCCACCCCCCCGAAAGTTAGAGAATAGCGCACTAGTGCTATCACAGCAGGACTAGAGGAAATTGGCAGTGCAGTATGAGACTGCACCAATATGTTGGAAGAATCATTTGAGGTCCTCACAAATCTACAGGAGGACCCCAAAATCCAACGCTTATAGATAGAGGCACGAGAACTCCAACAGAAATATGATAGCATCAAAGGAACTGTGCAGATGGTGGCCCTCACTCAGAGGCTCGCACGGATGCAGCAGGCAAAAGCACTGAAAGAGCAGGTGGACGCAGCACGACACAAGGAAGCAGTCCTAAAGGCGCACGTCTAGCCTTGGATTGATGAGGCCTTCACCATCATCAAAAATATTTAAGGCAAGCTCGCACAAATGCAGGGGATGCATGCATTGATGCAGAGAAGTACTCCCGACACAGAGGTCTCAGAACAATGAATGCAACAGATCCAGCAAGCAGCAACTCAGTGCATTGTTGACCTCCGCGCAGTTCGAGAACAGTTGGAGGGACTCCGCACAAATATCTTCATGTCAATAGAGTGAATTGAGGGCAAGTCACGATGTTTGCATTGGGGGCCTGTTGGGCATGGAATCCCCCCCAAGGCATGTTTTGGGGCTTAAAGCCCAATTTTTGACCAAATCTTGTTGCAAACGCTCCGCGAATTGCAGGCGCAGGATGCGAAAGTATGATAGAGTCACAGGGTTGTCCGCCCTAGTTTTTTAATGTAATATCAGCTGGATAGACCTACCCATGGTCCGTGGACCATGGGATTGTATAAATAGAGTGAGGCTCTAAGTGTAAAAGGAAAAGGAAGCAATAAGGAAGTCTAAGTGGTTGAGTAAAAGGAAAAAGTGTGTATGTGGGTCATATAGTAGGAGAAGGCTCTGCAGCTGAGTGCACAGTTTTTTAATGTAATATTAGCTGGATAGACCTACCCATGGTCCATGGACCATGGGATTGTATAAATAGAGCGAGGCTTTAAGTGTAAAAGGAAAAGGAAGGAATAAGGAAGTCTAAATGGTTGAGTAAAAGGAAAAAGTGTGTATGTGGGTCATAGAGTAGGAGAAGGCTCTGCAGCTAAGTGCGCAGAGGCCTAGTAGTCTGCAGCTGAGTGTGCAGACCCCTGCTACTCAGTGTGCAGGGCGGGTTGAGTCTGTAACTGTTGGAGAATCAATAAAGAGAAGTTTTTCTATAACTATGTGTATTTGTTCTTGAGTTAATGCATGATTGATATAATTTGCAAATATATTGTTTATTAACTGCATGCACCTGTATGAATGTTTTGTATTATTAAATATAACTTAAGACATTTAGGTAGGCAAAGGTGCTTAACTAACACTTAAGGATAAATAAGATCTCAAGTAATAACAAAACGCGTGGCACAACTCTTGGTTAGGGCTGCCCGAGGGCAGGGTATTAGGCTGCGGGGCACGAAAGGTGCGTGAAGCCACCTATGCACAGGAACAGACAAAGGACTAGTCGAACTCATTAGACGTCTCCAGGGTGTGGAAATCTGGTTCTAGCACCCTCCCATACTACTTTAGGTGATACCTCAGTCTGTGATCTGTGGACTGTTTCCGAAAGGGCCAGTAGTACCGAGATTTTTTTGGCTAATTAACTCCAAACCTGGTTCAAGCCCCAACAAGCCAAAACATTGTTGGTATGTGAGTAGGAGAATGTGTAGTAATGGTTGAATGTGATTGGGTAGAGGAGGGTGTAGTTCCTGTACCTGTGTGAATCACGATCTGGAGTGGCGAGGTGGATGATTGATCTTATGATGGTATAGATGGAATGAATGAAGATGAAGATTGTGTCGATGAGGGAACCTCACTGTGAGATTCAGATGGTGTTTTCTTAGCTTTCTTATGACTTGGCAGAGGGAATTCAAATAGTGGGATTCCAATTTTTTCACTTTGTGCTCTAGTTAATCATTGATAACTATCTTGGGATAACGGAGATGGGGTAAACGGAGAGGTAACACTATCTTGGGATAACTTAGATTCTTCTTGAGATAATGAAATCCCATGTAATTTATGAATCAAGGATTGGACTTCAAGGGCTTCAGTAGAAGAAGAATGATGTGGCTTCTTTGGGATTTCAATAGTGTGTTCTGTAGTTTTCTTTGCAACTTCTCACTTAGGATCAAGAGATTTGGAATGTGATTGAGAAGTTGGAGGTGATGGTGAGGGAGTTTTACTCTTAGAATGGCCTGTTGATTTGGATTTACTTGCCATTCATAGTTAGGACCTCCTTCTAGTGCCAAAATGTTGAAGCCTTGAAAATTGTTTCTTACAACATGGGGGAAAACCACCCAGTCTGGCCCTTGGTTGGCAGCTGCTTTTCCATTTGGTGTGGTGGCTCTGACTGGGGATAATGGGACTAGTTTCCCAGTCTAATTTATGATAGTGTTGATGGGGGTGATATGTGATATTTGGAGTAATGTTTAAGCTAAAAGTAATTTAATATAAACTAATAATGATATGTATATATCCTAATTTAAACATTATCTAGTTATGACTATACCCAGGAATAAATTTGTATGTGATCTACAATAATGTCTAAAAATAAATGGTAATAAAGATTATTTAATTGCAATAAGAAATGAAATCATTTTAACAATAATCGTTTGAATAAATAGTTAGCTGAAACGATTGTGAAATATATATCGCATAAGAAATTATTCATGTAATTCAACATAAGGTTTAGGCCATCATCATACAAAAGTGCAATAAATGATAACCAAGATTCAAACTTTCATACATAAAACAATTTGAAGAGAGGTTATTGCTTAATACATAAGTAAAACAAAATTACGAGATAAAAATACCATTTGTAATAAGTCTTGCTCATGTGATTTAGCAATATTGATCTACTTCTAATCAATCCAATTCCATCTAAGAGTACAAAAGTGCAATTTCAGTAGAAGATGCTAGATAAGATAAAAATAAATTTTGTTCCATTCATTTCACCAGAACTTCCTCAAAGGGATAGAAGTGCATGTTTTGATTATTTTTTCTGATAAAATTTCTGAACCCCTCTCTAAATGCATGAGAGGGGTTTAAATACTAAACTACAAAACTAAAAATAGATTATTACAAAAATAGTTGAGGAGGTTTAAATGACCTTCCTCAAATTATGCAAAATAAAACAAAAATAGAAATGAACATGGTGACTAACTCCTTTGCGTTTGATCCTTAAGATCACATATGTCTGTCATGAGCTTAAGATGTGATGGTCGGTCGATTTCAGATTTCAACTGCCTAGTGAACACGATGTCGGTCAGTGTTGGCACCATTTTCTCCGTAGAAGTGGTTAGGAATCACAGGGCCATCCACTGGCTGTGAGGCTTCACTAAATGTCGCCAGTATGCTTCCTAGTTTAACCTGGTCATTTGCCTAATTGCTTCTCCTTTATCCTCTGTTACCTACCTCCACTGTTGTTCAAGTTGTTTGACATTTGGAAGAAAACCTGGAATGGATTTGCTACTAGGTTGGCACTATGTAAATTTCATTGATTTTCTTGATAGCACTGTTTTTTGCTACTACTGCTTCTGTTGTTGCCTTTTCTGCTTGTCTAAGCCTAACATCTCAGTCTGCAAATAAAATTTCCTTGTGTGATTCTTCCAATTGAGGCAAGTCGACCTCTCTACCATCCTCTAAATTCTGCTAGGTAATGAAGTCAAAAACTCTCTTGAAGATTTCATCATATTCAAGTCTCATCTCAATGACTTGACGCATCAATTTGTCACTTGTATTGCAATAGGAATTCCATTGTGAGATCTTCTGGCATAATAGTTCTTTTTGGTGCATCAACTAGGAGTTAAGGCTAAACGCTTCAGTAATAAACTGATCAATTTTTGGATCATCTTTATGCAGATTAGTTATTCCTTTTATTTGTGCTTCCTTCTCTACTAAGCTGGCTTGATGTTTTATTTGCATCTGCTCGAATTCTTGCTGGAGCTTAGCTAACTGCTATTCTGCTTGTTGGTTAGATTTTTCTTGCTGTAGCTGTTGTTCTAATAGCAAGATTTTATTTTCACTTTCCTTTAGCAACATTTTCACCTTTGTTTCTTTATCGATAGTCGTTGTAGCATAGGCTCTTGGCTCCTACAAACTGTGACAACCTAGTAAGGTTGGCGGATGGGTCAATGGGTGAGTCTTTCCAGACAATATCCATTGGTTCATTATCGGGAGTAGTAGCATTTGTAGCATCCAACTTCCTTTTCTTCCTTTGTCTTTTAACAACGACTTTGTGGGTATGACTGTGGAATACATCTAAAGGAGAAATTTCCTCAATCCTCAAAACAATTTCATAGGTAGGAGTGACAAGAATGTGCTCTACCTCTTGAGTATTTACAGTTTTCTCTACTATAATTTCTTGACTTGTTTCGTGCTATGGAATCTGTAGCTCTGGTGTTTATTTCTTTGCATGGAGCTTTTTATTAAAGTGCTCCCATTCTTCGTCTAAATCAATCACCAAGGGTTTTATTGGTTGGGTGGAGGTGGAATGAATTTCAGCCTGTTTTTTAGCTGAAATTTGCTCAGTTGTTTTTTCTATAGACTGGGTTGTATCTCTTTATAACTCCTTACTTTTGCTTCTCCCATTCTGTGATTGTTGTTTTGATTGCTCTGACTCCCTGGTAGATTTCTCTTGGGAGTTCACTTGGGAGTCATCTCTAGAGTTTCCTCTGGAACTTCCTTCTAGGCCTACGCTGGGAGTCGACTCCCTTATTGGTTCAATCCACAATTGGTCCAATGGGCCCTTTAATAATCTCCTTTCTATGTATTGATGAAAGGCCTCAAGCTCTTCTTGGTCAAAAATTAGTGATGACATGTGCTTCACTTCTGTGAATGTCTCTTTCTGTAGGATGATGTCTTCAAATGGATCTTCCTCATGATTGAATATCTTCACTTTTACCATGGTAGTGTAGTCTTTGGCAGTGCTAAGTGGGTCATACTGCCTTCCTGGGAATTTAGGTAATTGTAGAGATAACATGATCTCTTCTTCTTTAAATGAATGCCCCAAATCATTTAGTGCAAATGATCCACACTACAAAGGGAATGTAGGCCAAATCACCTTTTTTTCTTCCTTCAATGCTTTACTCAGCCCACCCTCACTAGTTGTTTGATAGGCTATCTCTCTAGCCATCAATTTGTATGGAACATAGCATGGGAGGACATGTGAGGGGCTAATGTTGCCAAATACCCTGATATACATGAATTTTTCCTCTCCAAACCATCTAGCCATTGGGAGGATATCTACCTCGGGTTCCTTGGAAAACCTGGAGGCATCTTGGTTATAAATATGTTGGTGGATAGGGAGCATGACTCCATGACAAATTTTGTAAAAATGTGGTTGAAATTGAGATTCCCACATCTCTTTATGGTATATATGAATGGGAAGTGGATCTTGGACAGTGCACTTCCATCCCATGACAGGAAATTTTGAACCAAAACAAATTGCATCCATTGCATAGGCACTCAAAAAAATGGAGGGTAAACCCTTGTTGAGACACTCCTTTTCCTCGTATAATCGATTATTGCCTTTGCTAAATTACCAGACAAAATTTGGGCCCAATTCATTATAGTTTCATTTACGGTTGCATCTCTTAATGGCATCCATTCTTGGGAAAATGTGCTATCTGGCTTTCCAAACATCCTACATAGTATGGCCGCTACAAAACTATGAGGGGGAGAAATAGATGCAGTAGAGTACATACCATTTTTGTCCTTTTTTATTTTGCCCTCATTATTTGACCAAGTCTTGGTGCAGTCTGCTAGGTCCTCATTCTCTTTGGCAAGCTTCTAAATGAACTGTTTGTTGTAAATGACTTGTGGCTCTGGTAGGTGGTACATAATCTATAGGTTGTCCAGATAAAAAGATCTTATAATCTCTTGGATTCTATTCCTAAATTCTATGTTTGAGATATCGGCCTCATCAATAACCCATTTAACCATATCTGTATAAGGGATTATCTTTGGGCGCACAGCTATGTGATGCAAAAATGAGCATGCCATCTCAAAAATGGAGGCATCTGAGGAATCACGACCATCAACTGTGATCTTTATTTCTAGAAGTCGTGGTTCCTCTTCTTCTAATATATTATACATGGTTTTTCATGTAGAGGTTCCTCCATATCTACTGCATGTAGTATCCAAAAATAGGGGAGTCATTTTTTATTTCTCAAACGCGACTTCCTTGCCTTTCTTCACCATCACTCCCGAAGATTTGTTCTCTGGATTGTTCCTAAAAGTGGAGAAAAACAACAACTATCAGATATATAGAGATAATAATGAACATGAAATGGAATGATACAGATGACTTGTAAAGGTGATAAAAGTAGTTTTATTTGAATGCACGTAAGAAGATATCATATCATGTTAAATGGCTTGTCACACATAAATGCCATTAACCTTCACTAAATGCCCACTAATGTTTGTTATCTCTTAGCTTTAATGCTCATAAATGTCTGCATCGTAAGTCAGGAATAAAGCTTCTAGGGTGGTAGGCCTTCGAATTGTGATAATGTCGATTTCGCGATTTGCGAAGCAATATCGCAGATCGCATTATCGCATTATGCCTTTTTGCTTTTCTTATTGTCTCTTATGTTTCTGCGAGATGCGAGATGCGAGCCGCTCGTTTATTATTTCTAAGGCATATCTCATCTGCTAGGTTTTCTATGTAAAGACATTTTTACTAAGCGACAAACCTAAACATTTGTTTGTAATGTATGTAGGGAGTGCGTCCAGGTCTTGATCGCATTTCGCAATTTCGATGGGCGGTAAATCTGCGGTGTTATTTTAAATGCTTGAAATGCGATGCAGTAAGGGAAATGATGTGATCGCAATTTCACATTTCGCTTGTTTTTGAGGTAACTTATTAAGGTATGCTTTCTATGAATAGGGATATGCGATGCGAGACTTAGTTTTGATGAGAAATACCTAAGGACCTAGTTTATATAAGAAACTTAGTAGTTTCAAAGTGTTTTAGCACGAAGTCCTTCTTTGATTTCATTTTGCTAGATTTGGTCAGTTAGAAAGGCTTTCAATCATGCTTAATCATGCAATATGAAGGAAAGGCAAGGTTTACTGGTTCTTTTGAAAAGGGGTTTGATTGATATCTTGTTTTATTCCAAAATTAATAAAGAAAATACCTAAATTCTAAACTTATTTTTGGAAAGAATTTTTAAAGGGTCCATATTTATTAATGTCATATTGACTACTACTATTAACAAATGGGGGGTTGTTAAATAGCACAACAGAACCCAACCTTCTTTTCCTTTCACTAGAGGTTATCCTTTGGGGATTCCATCTAATGTGATTCCCTCAGTTTCTTCAACTTTACCCTCTGTTCCTTCTACATCTATGACTTTGATGGCTATTTGTTTAGTACCTTTACAAGGTTTTCAATTTGGAAGTGGACATGTTCCTCTTTCCAATCCATTGTTCAATTTAGGATCAATGCCTTTATCTGGTCATGCTTAGAACATTAAACATTTTCAAGGAAACCAGGGCTTGGCATATCCTTCTGTTAGTGGTTTTAGGTCTGGGAATCTCTCCCATCTATTTGATCAGCAGGGGAGTATGCCCTTCCCTACTGCTGATACTTCACAGGTTTTTCCTCCTCTTGCTAGTGCTTGGAATCCCTACCAGGGGCTCTCCTCTTCATATAATGTTTTGTCGAGAGGAAGTTTTCCTATGACTAGTAACCCTACAGTAGGGGGTGGATACCTCCATGTACCCCTGGACTACAAGGTTTTCCTTATGGTTTAGGTTCTTTTATGAGTAACACTTAGAAGTGTGGTGCCTCTCAAAATATAGGATACTCTTTTTTGAATGTTGGAAATTTTGCTCTTGGAGCTTGGAATTCTCTTATTCCTTCTTGCTTACCATTCCTGGAAACACTTAATTTTACAGATCTTTTGAAATTAACTAACAATCTAATCTGTTATAATTCAGCTTGGCCTTCGATCCCTACTAAAATTCCATCCCATATTCCAAAATTTTAAGGGATGTTTGGTGAGGATTCGGTAGATCATATAACTACTTTCCATTTATGGTTCTCATCAAACTCCTTGATTGATGATTCAATTAGGTTGAGACTATTCCAACTCACCTTAAGTGAAAATGCTAGTTAAATGGTATATTGAGTTAAGAGGGGAACATTTTCTACATGTTGTGACTTAGATACAATGTTTATGAACCATTTTCAGTTTCTTGTTCATTATGATGTTGGAACTGAACTCATGACCAATTATGAGCAGGAACAGGCTACTCATATTTTTGACCACATTCAAGAGTGGCGTAGAAGGAAGAGATTGATCAAGGCTTATATCCTTGATGAATTTCTTCTAGAATGGTTTCTGAAATCATTACAGTTGGATATTTCTAAGGATGTGTCACTTTTTGGAGTGTCCACTGAAGAACAAGCCAAATTTAGAGTCCAATAGTTAGAACTCATTTATTCTCAGTCTAGATTTTTCTATAATATTTTTCCTGACGCTCCTAGATCGAAAATCGATCTCACCAAGTCGAAACTAGGCCCCCATGCTGACAGAGTTATAGGATTGATCAATAGTAGTATGCTAGTTTGTTGAATCAATTACAACAATTGTCATTACAATATGCTTCTGCAACACAAACTACGCCATCAGTGTCTGCTCCTTCTCAACCCTTAGCAATTAATGTTTTTTCAGACCTCAAATCCCAAAGGAAATCAATAATTTGATGGGAAGAGGAAAGGATGTGGGAAGAAAAAATATAAGGGAGGGAAGGGAAATGCTAATAAGCCCAATAATGACACTAGTGAGGGAAAAAATGAATCTAAAAAGAAGGTAAAGTTCCCATGCAAGTTATGCAGCGGAGATGACCTTACACATATTTTCCCCAAGATTCAGGATGCTCAACGCTTGTTAACTCAGCAAGGTTCTTCTAGTTCCCAGGCTGTGCTTACAAACCCTTTTCCCTAAGGGAAACAATTACTTGCTGGCGCGAATGCTAGTACTGTAACCCCTACAAGGGGCAACCGGGATGGGGAATCTACATTGAATGTATATATAGTTAAGTCTCATGTTGAGATTTCAACTAGAGCTCATGATTATGGAGAGTGAAAACTTTCTAAGGCTAAAACTACTTCTGATATTCTAGAACCTATTCATATAGAGAGGTCCACCATTAAGCCTATACCTCGGAGGCCGAAAGGCTTATTTGGGAAAATTATAGTCTTATAATTTAACAAGCATTAATTATGAACCAAGGGTAGGTAATCTTATGAGATGTGAAAAATATATGCAAGCTAATACCTTAAGTTATTCTACTTAAACCATTCATACACACAACTCTAATGTCTCTTTTCTGCATCAACACTTGGATTAAAAGGCCATTGAGTGGATCCAATCATCCCTCTACAACTCTTGATATTGCTAATGTTGATCATAAAAGATAAAAGACCAAGTAGATAGTCATAAAAATCAAGAAGCTAAAACTTGATTAAATGATTCCAAATGAATTTATAAAATAAACTTCTTCATCCAACCATTTCACATATGTTGCTAAAATTCAGAAAAGAGAAACACTAGCTATGCCGCAAGCTCAATCTACTAGCTCCTATGTCAACCTAAATTGAACATTCCCCACCTGCACTTTGTCGCCATTTAGATTTAGAGAAAAGGACTTCGTTACCTTCGAATTATTCCCACTACATTTTAGAAACAAAGGCAGCCACCCTGCCTTCTCCAGTCTTTCTTTACTTTGAGGGTCGATGTCCAACAATGCAGGACCTTGAGGTTCAAACCTGATAGCATAACACATGTTTGACATAGCTAGGGATGGGAGAGAACAGAGTTGATTCAGCTCACAGAGATGCCTCTAAGACTTAGCGCAACAAAAAACTTGACAATGATAGTTTAAATTTGGAACTATTCAGGAAGTATGACAATTTAAAAAAAAACACAAGATGTGATCATGATTGTCATCATGATCCATCCTACAGGATAAATCTTGAAAAGATAGCTGAAGGACGTATTAGAGAAATGATGGTCGGGAATGGAACTCGATTTATGACATAACAACTCGTAGCAGCCTTCTTCCACAAGGGTTACCATGACTTACATTCATGCAAAATTTAAAAATTAAAGTATCATTACCTTTTTCCTTAAGCATCCTATCGCTAATCATACCTTACCGACCTTACCTTCCAATGGTCTAGTGCTTAGATGACAACTGATCTTGGTCTTGAAATAATAACCCACCTCGAAATCACATCATATGCACAATTGTACCGTTCATGGTCTCTATTAATAATGAAAATGACTAGTATTTTTTTAGATTATTTTATAATAATGTCATGTTTGTCCTTTGTTCTTCAGAAAATCAATGGTGTTGTTGTAGGAAATGGAACCACAACTGCTGAACTTCTACAGGAAATCCTTCTACTAGAAATCATTTCTTCCCTTTTTTGTAAAGTTCATTGCACATGAATGAAGGTGTTGATGTCAAATGTGCAATGATCTCATTGGATTACCATCCATTAAGGTCAGTTGTTAACCAATGCGAGGCCTATCACCATTAATGAGAGTGAGGACCAAGGTACATCTGATGCATCCTAGCAGTTGTGAATTTTTGAGTTGTTGTCGAACCCCCCATAGGATCCAGCAGTTAAGGATCCATAATGAATCCCCATTGCTGCTGGCGAGATAACCTATCATTAAGTCATACAATATTGAAGGCATCACAAGACTTTGATCTTGCACAAAGAAAATTTGTTGATGTCAATGGGCCAAGATTGTTGGAAGGAGGGCCTTAAGAAATCCCACATTAGTCCAACACGAGTAATCCAAAAATTTACTGAAGACATAATTTATTTTGAGGATCCAAAGGATCTACTATCTTTTGATTTTAATGAGCCCAAGGAAATTCATTCTCGCCAGATTTCAATTTTAGAGAGTCTGAAATAAGGAAAAAGGAGACTCCACGAGGGATCATTTTTTGTAATTAGTCTATTGGGGCCGGAAAAAAGGAATAAACCTATACCCAATAGACTTTCCTTTCATGGTTTACTAAGAATGAGAAGGAACAAAGTAAGCTCAGTTTATTATGGCAGAAAAGCAAGAAGAGGTAGTGAAAGGAATGACTTCCTTCTCCACCATTTCTAGCTCCTTCTTCTTCACAATCTCTTCCAAAAATTCCTCCTTAGATTGGGGATTTTGATATAGCTTGAGTCTGTGCCCATTCACCAAGAAAGTAACATTCCCATCAAAACAAATTTTGACCCGAACAGATCCATTATCAAAAACTTTCTCAACTTCATAGGGACCCAGCCAATGTGCGTTGAATTTCCCTTTAAAATTCTTAAATTTTGAATCAAACAACAATGTCCAATCTCCCTCTTTGAACTGTTTTTTCTTAATGTATCTGTTGTGCCATTTAGCCCATTGTTTTTGGATCATATCGATATGATGAAAAGAATCCTACCTAATCTTATCCATCTTGTTCAACTCGAGGATTCTCTGTTGTTGTGCCTCATTAAGGTCTATACCGAAATCTGTTTCCATCTTAAAAGTTTGGATTTGAAATTCAATTAGTTTTAACACTTGTTTTCCATACACTAATTCATACGGAGAGAAGCCAGTGGTATTCCTCCATGTGATCTAATAGGCCCATAATGCCTCATGAAGTTAATCAACCCAATCCTTCTTATGTAATTGCACCGTCTTTGTGAGGATTGTCTCCAACACCTTATTTGTTGATTCCACCTGCCCATTGGCCTGTGGATGGTAAGGGGTGAACTTACGATGAGTAATCTGATATTTTTGTACAATTCCTTGCATAATCTTTGACACAAATTGAGTACCTTGATTAGTAACAATTTCCTGAGGTACTCCAAATCTCACAAAAATATTAAAAAAAAAATTGCCACTGCTTTCTCCATTGCTCTAGGTAGTGCTCTTGCTTCCACCCACTTCATCACATAATTAGTACAAACCAAAATATACTTATTAACTTTGGACATAGGATTTATGGGACCTACAAAATCAGGAGCCCACCTTTTGAATGGTTCTATGAGAACTTGTAGCTGCAAAGGAATTTAATCCAATTGGACAGGTCACTCTATTCTCTGGCAGCTATCACATTTACGGACATTCTCCTTTCCATCTTTAAAAAGACTCGGCCAATAGTAACCGGAGCATAGGATCTTATAGGCTTTCTGCTTATCTGCAAAATGTCCTCCATAGGGTTCATCATGACAAGCTCTCAAGATATCATACATCTCGTCCTCCTTGACATAGCTGCGAATAATCAAATCAAGTCTGGTGCAAAATAGGTCTCCTTTTACCCAAGAGTAATTAGCACTTTTCCTAATAATTCTTTTCTTCTGACTAGATGAAAAGTATGGGGGTTAACTTTCCTGCAACAAGGTTGTTGGCCATATCTGCAAACCAAGGTGTTTTAATAGAGATAGAAAACAATTTTCATGGAGAAAGTTATCATTAACATGAACATCCTCACCTGCATGGTTGAGCCTAGATAGGAAATCAACTACTTGCTTTATTTTCTGGGTCTGTCCAATACCATGACATCAAATTCCCGCAGTAGCAAAAGCCAACTAGTAATCTTTCCATTAGTGACTAGTTTTTTCATGAGATATCGAATTGTAGAATGATTAGAATGTACAAAAACTTCATAACTAGTGATGTATTGTCTAAACTTATTAATAGCATAAATTACAACAAGGAATTCTTTCTCAGCGACGATGTAATTCAGTTCTGCAGGAGTTAAATTTTTACTAACAAAATAAATAGCATGGGTTACGAGATTTTCCTTTTGGCCCAATACTACTCCTATAGCTAAATCAAAGGCATCAGTGGAAATAGGAAAGGGAAATTTCCAATCTAGGCCTCTCAAGACAGGTGCTGAAGAAAGTTTCTCCTTGAGTGTATCGAATGCAGCTTGACATTCATTACTCCAATGAAATTTAAATTCTTTGGTCAATAATTTAAACAATGGCGAGGCTATCTTTGTAAAATTCTCAACAAACCTTATGTAGTAACCTGCATTTCCAAGGAAACTTCGAACTCCCTTTTGACTAGTTGGTGTGGACAACTTTTCAATTACCTCGATCTTAGCCGAATCAACTATAATTCTTGTAGCAGAAACATGATGACCCAAAACAATACCTTCAATCATAATCATGAAACATTTTTCATTACTAAATGAAATATTAGTTTCTCTACATATCTTCAAAACTCTCCTAAGGTTATGTAGAGTTTCTTCAAAAGTATCACCCATTACTGTAAAATCATCCATGTAAATCTTTACACAATCATGCAAAAGATCAGAGAAAATACCAAGTATCGCCCTTTGAAATGTGGCTGGTGCATTGCATAAACTAAATGGTAGTACCTTATATGCATAGGTTCCCTGGGGACATGTGAATGTTTTCTTCTCCTGGTCCTCTGGAGCTATCCTAATTTGGTTGTACCCACTAAACCCATCTAGGAAAGAAAAATACCTCTTCCCTGCTAGAGTGTCCAGCACTTGGTCTATAAAAGGAAAAGGAAAGTGATATTTTAATGTAGCATTGTTTAGCTCCCTATAATCGACACACACTCACCATTTACCATTCCTTTTAGGGATGATAACCAGTGGGGATACCCACTAGCTGTCTGGAATAGGATAAATGAACACTACATTTAACCATTTATGCAATTCATTTTTTACAATTTCTCTCAAAGTGGAGTTCATTCTCCTTTGTTGTTGTCTCATAGGCTTGGCATTTCTCTCTATGTAGATATGATGAATGCATGTATATGGGTGAATACCCCTCATGTCTGTAAAAGTCTTTCAATGTCTGAATTAGTTGCTCCTCCTATTTAGGAGTCATGGAAGAATTGATATTTAGGTTTTTTCCAAAAGAAATTTCAAGTACCTTACCTCCACATTCAGTCAGTGAATATGCAGGAAATGATGAATCTAATTTAGTTGTTGTATCATATTTATAAGAATTTTGTAGGTTATTAATGATATCTAGATTAGGACTAGATTGCCCCTCTAAATGCTGTGAAAAATGAGGACTAGAAATATGACAATTTATCAGATTTTCCCCCGAATTTTCCTTAAGGCTCATGGCTTGGGCTATTGTCGATACTGGGTGAATAGGTTTTGAATCATGTTCTTCACCATCCCAATAAGTATTTAATGACTTTAGGAGAGGTTTAGCAGAGGGCTATAGTTTGATCTTTTTAGTTTCAGCCCCATCAGGGATGGTCATGTTTCCAGACCTACACCCTATGTAGGCATCAGCCGTAGCCAACCAAGGTCTCCCCAAGATCAAAGGATGTCCTCCCAAGTTGGTCTTAGGTTGAATAACATATAAATCTGCAAGGTATTCCTCAGAATCCAATGAAATGACAATGTCTTCTAATAAACCCTGTTGACACCTAATCATGGGGATTGGGTGAACACTTGTAAATAATGTAAATAATAAATAATTGAAAAGGAATATTCATCGGGAGGTGAAACCCGAGAGTCACTCCCTCATGTATATAACCATGAACAATCTTAATTAATAAATGCAATTGATTTGAGGAGTTACCTCCTGGCCTGACATGGTATTAAAGCCAAATCCATTGTTGGCTTCCCTCTCTGCCCTCATAACTCCCTCCTACCTATTTTCTTCCTATTTTGCAGAACTAACACCTCCGCCATGCTCCTGAGGCCTGAACCCACCTTCCATACATTGTCATATGTGTTTTTTGTTCCAAACGTTGTGACTCAGTATACCTCGATTGTGCCTCCACCCATATTCCACGCATACCTCGACTGTGCCTCCTGCCTTTGTTGAACAACGTGTTGAGTGCGTTGAATGCTGGCGACTCCACTCCACCATGCGACCCTCCAAACATTCGTCCCTCCGACTCGGTGGTATCGGTTCACCTCACCGAATCATTGGAATCGTTGCTCCCTCATCGAACCAGTCACAGTGCATTAAATGTTGTGTTATTTTTTATACCTGAATTGTGCATTTTTCCTATGCGTTGAAATTTTTTCTAGGCCACATTTCCAATATCAAGAATTGTTCATTCACATGTGTTTGTAAGTGCCTGTTTGCATTGACTGTTGAAATTTCATGCTTATACATTCAAACCTGTGTGCATTGAAGACCATGATATGTATGGTATGTGTTGGTCATTTTGGTTCAAATTTCATTGTCATATTTCTAACATTGTTCCTGCACAGTCGGCCCTCCAATTTTGTTATATTCTCATGCTCCTGCACAGTCATCCATCCTATTTTTTTATATGCTATCTACTTCCCCATAAATTCCCTTTTCCATATAACCCTCCCCCACATAATACCTTTGTCCAAAAATAAAAAAATAAGAAATCTACACCACAATAGAAATGAAACTTTTCACAGTATATTATCAGCAGAGGTGCAATTTCTTATATTTTATTGGTAGCATAAGTATTTTTTTACAGTACACAGATTTTAAAATGCATTCATTGATATCTATTGTGGGAGTGGTTCTCACCGGAAAAGAGAACTATCCAGAATGGTTTCGGAAGATCAGACATACTCTCATTTTCAATGAGTTGTGGAAAGGAGTTTGTGTGGGAGAAGGAGAGAGTGAACTGGTGAATCCTACATCAGAAAAGGAATTTTCCATTTGGGAAAACAAGAACAAAAAGTCCTATGCCTTGATTACAACATTTGTAAATGAAGAGGTGATTCGCTATATTTCACCTTTTTGAATGCTTCTAAAGCATTACAAAAATTGAAGGAACTCTATGACTCACACTCTGTGCTTGAAGTTGTCCAACTGATGATTAAATTGTTCAGCCTTGAATCAAAAAATAATGATCCTCTTGCTCTTGCATCAGAAGTAAAATCTATTATGCATGATATCAAAGTCACTAACGTTGAAATAGAGATTCCTTTGATAGATTTTGTCAAGGCTCTTTATCCCACTTATTCAAATTATCTTGAGTCATTGCAAGCAAATGGAAACCTCAAAGAAATTACCTTTGACTCCCTTGTGAATAAATTTACTGAGAGAGAGAAATATTTTGGGTAGAAGACAACTCCTTAGTCTTCTGAAGAAATTGTGTCTCTTGCACTGATCTGAAAATGGAAGGTACTTGAAAAGGATGCAAGGTATCCATTTTCATTTATGTAAATGAGTGCAAAAATACTCCAAGTTTAAATCTGAAAATGTGAGAACTTCTTATTTCTAATACAAAGATAGACTGTAGGAGCATTTAATGGATATGTCACCTCTAAATAGAGGATGAGATCTAGAAGCTACCTGGCCCTTCACAGACTCTGCCTAAAGAAATAATAGAAGTAAACACTCAAATTTAATTAAAAAGACCTTGCTTGAACTTGACGTTATGCGAAATTTTAGCTTGAAAGAGGTGTAAGTATTTTCTTCTATTTATGTGTTTTAACTTGATTTGTTTCAACTGATATTAAACATATATATCAGACATATAAGGCAGCAAATAAACATCACACATAATAGAAAATATAATAAGGAGTTCACCCCAATCTCGTGGGCTACGTCTCCTATGAGCTCTAGTCAATTTGACTTGGCTCTTTGGGATTATGGCTTGAATTCTTTTACAAGTTCCACACTCAACTCCAGAAGGAAAACCATATACATCCCTGTCATGGCTGTCCTCTTTGTGCAGGCAGATCTAGCCTCCCTTGGACTTGATTCCTGTAGTAGGTGCACTAAGCTTCCTTGAGATTCTTAATGGCACAAACTCCTTCAGAATGCTTCAGATGTCTCTGAAACCTCTGCTAATGTCTTTAGCACATATCTGACATAAACAAATGACTATTCATTTGTTCAAAATGAGCACTGCATCCCCAATCTAGGCCTTCCCCCATGGTTGGCTCTGGGCTGCCTGAAACTTCTCTTCAACATCTCAGCCTTTAGAAGTCTCCAAATGCTTCTAAAAACACCTTCATTGGATTCATAAAGTTTCTTATAGCAGAAATAGGCTTTTTTCTCACCTCCAATGGCTATACACAATCCAATGCAGCTCCAACACTGAACAGGCCCTAGTGGCTCCTGGAACTTCCCTGAAGAAAAAACACCTATAAACGACCTCTATTGGCTATGAAACCTATTCCAAGGGATTCAAAAGGTTGAAGAAACCCAAAATAAAATAATAAAAAAAATCGTCTCTAAAGGCCTTTCCTAGCCAAAGTTATGGCCATTTGCTCCAACTGCTAGTTTCCCATGAGAATCTCCACTAAAACTGGCTAACTGCCAGTTAAGCCCGCTAAATTTGGGGCAGCTGCCAAAATTGATGCCACTGCCAAACCTAACTGCCAATTAGGGCTTACCCGCCAGTGCTTGACCCGTGCATGTGATCACCATTTGTGGGTTGGAGGTTATCCTCGGGTTGCGTGCCACAACTGTTGGTTAACGTTGGATAAACCGTGGTTTCCGCCGGATGTAAGCAAACATTAATGTGACCACATGCTAACTATTGAGTGATGTTTGCTGGTGGTTATGGTGTTTGGCCAACGGTTCTGAGTGTGAGGTCATATAGTAAGGGGGCTGGCCCCCTTAGGGCCCTGCCCAAAAGCATTTAAAAACTTAAGTATACTTTTATTTGTATGACATACAACGAACTGCCTCGTGGTATAATGGTAAGGCGCAGTGCTTGTAAATGGCAGATTGCGTGTTCAATCCACAGGTCTGCCAAAATTTTTAACATATGCCAAACTTGTTCACCCTTGGGGCCACGTGGCGGCCTCTAGGTTTGCCACGTGGCACCCTTCCATTGGTCGTCAAAAACGAATATTCCCTGAAATATTCTATTTTAAATCTTGTTTGAAAAATTTCAAAAATTAAGGGTTATTGGGTGATTTTTATTTTTTACATAACTTCTTCATATGGAGACCATTTTTCGAACCATTCATGGTGCCGGAATCAAGAGGACGAGCTTTATCCGGTCGTTCAGGTTCGAACCAATTCTGAGCACTTTCATTTTTGAGCATTTTTTGACACTTGGTCTTGAGCTCCTGATCATGCACATAGAGAGAAGAATACTTCTCAAGATTCTTCCAGAGGAAGAGGTGGTCAAAGAGGAAGAGGGAGAAGAAATTTCAGAAGTAGGGGGGGCAGACACTCTCAAGGAGAAAAATTTGAATTGCATTGTATACGTTGCAATAAAGATGGATCACATGATGCACCCACATGAAAGTTTCCTTGGGACATAATTGAGTAGGAAAGAAATCAACCCAAAGGTATAACCAATGACAAAGAGAAAGGTAAAGCACATGAATCTGCTCATTATGTTGTGGCACATTATAATATTGGAGTAAATGAAGACTTGTTTAATGCTTCACTTGCTTCTTGGAAACATGATTAGTTGCTTGATTGAGGAGCAACTTGCCACATGACTTTTAGAAGATATATTTTTGAAGAATTTACTAACAATGTTGATGGAGCAGTATACTTTGCAGACAAATCAAAACTCAAGCCATCAGGGCTTGGCACAATCAGGCTCAAATTGCTTAGTCTTCCAAACTTTCTTCTACATGATGTTTTATATCTTCTACATCTAAGGAGAAACTTGTTGTCCTTGGTCCACATCTATCAACAAGGAAACTCCATTCATATGTTTGATGGAAAGGTTGAAGTGAGAAAAGCATCAGATCACTCATTTGTCATGACGGGGATAAAAGAAGAAAGGTTTCTCAAGCTGCACGGTACCTCTACTTGTGCACAAAATTTCTCATACAATTCTCATTGTGATGAAGGTAAATTCCCATCAAGTCTATTATGGCATTCTATATTTGGACACTTGAACTATGACAACCTTTTCTTGTTGAAGAAAAATGGTGTTACTGGTTTGCCTACAATTCCTAGGAAACTTAAGCAATTTGATGATTGCATTCTAAGAAAGCATAACAAAGAGTCTTTTCATGATTCACATTCCAGAGCACATAGAAAACTTGAACCCATTCATTCATATTTATGTGGTCCAATGCATGTTCCTTCTGCAAATAAAAATAAATATATGATGACATTTATTGATGACAACACTAGAATGTGGTGGGTTTATTTATTGAAGAACAAATATGATGCTTTTCAAACATTCAAGAACTTTCATACATGGATTGAAAATGATGCACAATCTCATATTGGATCTATTTGCACCGATAATGGAAAATAATACACTTCAAATGAATTTGAAAACTATCTTTGCCAACGTGGAATCAAACATCAAACAATTGTGCCTTATAATCCCCAACAGAACAGAGTAGCTGAAAGAATGAATATGGCAATCATAAATATGGTACGTTCCATGATGTTTTTCAAGAACATAAAATTGATGTTTTGGGTTGATGCAATTCTATGTATTGTATATGTAAAGAATAGATGTCCATCTAATGTTATTAGAAACAAGACTCCTTATGAAATGTGGTTTTGCCACATTCCTTCGGTAAAGCATCTCAGGGTCTTTGGTTCCACCTACTATGCCTTAATACCAAAAGTACATTGAAACGAACTTGGTGCAAGGAGTCATAAGTGTATCTTCTTGGGGTATTCAAATACATCCAAAGCATACCGTCTCTATGATGAAGTTAATAAAAAGTTTGTTGTATCTAGAGATGTAATCTTTATTGAATCTTCCAAATCTGACAATGTTGTTGAGTGGCCACTTGATCTCTTGGATAGATTTGGAAATGCAAAATCATTTCAAGAATTTGATAATCAGATTCCACATCTTGAAGGGGGGATTCCTACACTGGATCAATCCGTGGAATCTTCTTTTGAAGCACTCTCTCCCCTACCTGAAAATCCAACCACTGATGATACTTTGAGTGATGTGACTGGAAGAGTTGGAAGAATCAATCTTGATTCAATCCCAACTCAATCAACTTAGCTGATCCAGGTGGCTCTAGAAACACACACAGGACAAAGAGGGCTTATGAACGCTCAAAAATAAAAGTGATCAGAATGATTTCGGACCAGGACTAGAGCGTAGATGTCGTAATTCTAATCGTGGTGATGTGAATGGTTTGAAAAACTAAGTCTGTATGCAAAAGTTAGAAGCAGCCAAAGTTTGCTTGACTTTGTTGACTAGGCAGGCTTAAGGAGGCCACAATTTGGACAGAACCCGACCACCATATTCCGGCCAACCTAGTGTTATAGACATATTTGGGCATTGCAACCCCAATCACATATGTCCATAAACCAAGGGCTACTAAACCCCTAAAAGTGTTGTTTCATACCCTAAAGGAACAAGGTCAGCTAATTACATAATTTCCTAGAAGTTCTCCCTTAAAAACTACTCAGAACTGGTCAAAACTGGACCATACAGACTGCTCAGTGCTAAGGGTGCGATGCATCTCACTTGTGACACACAGAGGGTGCAATGCATACTAAAAATCCCTTCTGTAGGGTGCGATGAGCGAGAGCAGACAAATGGAAGAGGCAGTTTGCTAGTGGAAACCCAAAGAATCTTCTAGAAACTACTCATTTGACACTTGCCTCTCTGAATTCGCCCAGGGATGAGTAAGAGATCATGAAATATCCAAGTGGAACCAAGAACTATCAGTGAAATGACACTAATCAAAATCCTAGAAGCTGACTCACCCACCTACAAATATCTATATATGGATCCCTCATCCTAGAGATCCAGATGCTGGAATTTTGTATTTTGTAAGGAAGTGTTGTTGGTTTCTCTATGAAACATTGTATTGTTGGGTGATCTAAGATTTTCATGAGGTGATGAGGGCTTTCATGCTGGGAGGATGGTGCTAGATCATACAGCTTAGTTGTAATCCTCTCTTTTACTACTTCTATTAATAAAGCTATTTGAGTTTTCCTCCATATACTTGTAGATCTCTGAATCTTGTATTTGTGTATGCATTTGTATGGTTAATATACATCTGATCCTATATTGTTTATGGTTATAGATCTCTATGCTTTGATGGTATTTTGCTGCTTTGACTCCACAGGTGTTCTTTGAAGCATGACAAGTGAGAAAGGAGTGGAAAAAGCTCTATCAAGGGAGAGAGGAAACAAGCAAGGAGATTAGCAAAAGACTGAGGTTGGTACTCTCTACTTCTCTCTCATCTATCTCTCATAAAGGAAAACACAAGTGACTTTAAATTGTTTGTTTCTAAGATAGCTACCTATCTTAGTGGGACTAGTAGCTCTGAATGGACACTAGTTTTCCCAATAACACCTGGGCCAGATTCCGGGCGAATTTGTGGCCTGGTTAATTTGTCTCCTTCTGCCTAAAATCTGAATAATTTTCGGAGGGCCTATTTCTTAAAATAATATATATATATGGAGGTGGGCCACCACCCCTGCCACCCCTCATATCTCATAACAAAAAAATGTTTAAAAAAAGGGGCAGGCGGCCATGACCCCGTTGCCCCCATAACCACTCAACACCACGTGGGGTGGGCGAACATCACCTCGCCACCGCTCACACCATGGTTCCATGTAAATAGAGCAGGAATTTGGGTGGGCCAGCCTTAGGGCACAGACCCAAACCCAAACACACCCCAACAAAAAAAATGCGATGGGAATTTAGTAAGGGAGCTAGTGGGGGTTGAACGTACCAACATTAAATACAAAGCACCCACAGTGCCCAAGTTTAACCGCCAGCTAAAACGCGCCATGTAAATAGCCCACATGCCATGTATTAAGTGCAATGATTACAAATCATAATCACGCAATTTTAAAAAATATTGTTACGTGTTAAGTTTGGTTTCGTGGGGATTCGAACCTAGAACCACCGCCAACAACTTCACCATTTTACCACTACACCAAACTAACTCCTTGTTAAATCCACCCGCGATTTTATATAAACATTCATTTTCACCAGTGCATGGGGGGAGATGGAGGAACCAGGAGCGGGCATGGATTTCGAGACAGAGGAGGCAGAATATTCTTTGATGCCCAAAGATTCTCCACGAAGGTAAAAAAAAAAATTCTCGGAACATAGTCAACTTTACATTCGTTTTTCATGGTTTTCCGCAGGGATTGCAATGGCAAGGTCAGATTTACCTTTTGAGTTGCAGATTTCCAGTCCACCCATGGAGCAGAATCTTTGAGGAATCTAGGGGGAATCTAAAAGATTCCTTGAGCCCCAGATTCTCAATTTCTCAGAATTCAGAAATTTGACAGTTGATTTTGCACTATTCGACACCACAAATCTGATGGTGCATTCAAATTTTTCATTCTCTCATTTCATTTTCCAGCGACTTTTCTAAGTGGAGTGCAGGTGTCAACATTCATGTGTGAGCAACCATTTCCATGAGATTGATGATGTGAGATCGATGGTTTGAACAAATTCAGTAGTTTGACATCCGTTTCTTCAGAGGGCCCCTGATTGTGAGGTATATGCAGTGTTTTCATGTACCTCTTTTGCTATGCATTGTGCTACACAAATCCATGTTTGACGTTGATGAGGGATCTTGTTTATTACTTGTTTTCATGATTCCTGCTTGATGTGACATGGAATCGTCTATGTGATGTACTTGTTGTCACGATTCGTCACGTTATGTTTTGAGATCCCTTTGTTGCATGTTGATGGGATACTCATTTTTCCTTCATGTATGTTTGCATTGAGATCCCTTTCATGCCACATTGGTGGGATGCTCATCATGCATGAGTTTGTGTCATACTGATAGGAGTATTTTGATGGAGAGTTCCTATAGTGGAATATCCCTTGGAGCCACTCTTGCATGAGGGAATTTTCCTTGTATGATAGCGACATCACCTCTATGTACATCATCACTATTGACAACACTTAATGCAGCGGCCTACACCATCTTGACACTAGGGCCCGGAGACGTAGTGCTTCTTGGACGAACTCTGTTATCAACGTCTTGTTATTTCATGTGCTGACGATTGTCATGTTCCTCTTCTTTACAACATGCAGATGTATTCATTAATGTTCTTTTAAAAATGCAACTTAACACATCACGAAAGTAAAAGGTCTTGGAAGGGTCCTTTATCACACCTGAACCTGGATCAAGTGGTATCAGAGCAGTCTTTGCGTTGATGTGAATTGCAGCATGAACAATGGAATGTGTAGTGACAGAGGATGAAAAAGCGATGTACGAGACCATGCTAAAAATTTTCAAACACGTGGAAATAATGTATGAAACTCTACAGAAAGAGATAGAGGAAAAGGAGTAATTGTAGCTTCAGTTGCAAGCCACAAAAGAGGCCATGGAAGAAATGAAGCAAAACAAACATAACCTTCAAACAGAGAATGTTGAATTAAAGATGGGTCTACAGAGAAAGAGGAAAAACAAAGTTTTCTACGATAGTGCAAGCAAAGGACGAGGCCTTGGAAAAGTTGCAGCGTGACCCATGTGAGGTAAAATGTAATTCTCTGAATTCATGTATGTGTCCTGATGATGATTTCGCTGTTTTTGAAAATCATATCACAGGAATTGGCTCCAAACTGTTGAAGAAAATGGTGTTGAAAATAATACTGAGAGGGGGGGTGAATCAGTATTATCTAGTCATTTTAACGATTCTTCCTTATTTATACTTTGAATTATTTTTGCATATCAGTACCATAAAACAATGAGCATGAACAAGAAAAACAGATAGTCACATCAAAGAACACCAGTATAAGGTGGAAACCCAATATGAGTGAAAACCACCTGCTGCAATATGACTCCATCTTCTTTCAAATTAGAAGCTCCTTTTACAATGGTTATGTACTGGTGTAGTCCTTTACCAGTACGCAGGCTGCAACCTGCAGAGAGCTACAACTCCCTCTCTCGTTTTCCAGTCTCTCCTGGAAGGGAGCTACAACCCCTACTACTTTTCTTACAAGGACCACTTTTCATAACTTTTCAAACTGGATCCATAAGCATCAAATGATCATCAAGTATAAGAGAATCTCCCAGTCAATTGTAGTAACCAGATCAACAATAATAGGACCAAACCCAAAACACAACAATGATAAATGAAGATTTTAAGAGAAGTAAGCACCCTGCTCAACTGCTAGCCTACTTACGTAAGCACCCTGCTCAACTGCTTGCCTGCATACAAGTACGCACCCTGCTCAACTTCTAGCCTGCATACAAGTACGCACCCTGCTCAACTGCTAGCCTGCATACAAGTACGCACTCTGCTCAACTGCTAGCCTGCGTACCTCACTCTGAGTCCATTGAACTGCCTGCGATCATCCGCACCTGAAGACCTTCTGTGCCTGCGTACCGGCGCACCTGAAACCCTTCTATGCCTGCGTACCAGCACACCTGAAACCCTTCTGTGCCTGCGTACGGGCGCACTTGAAACCCTTCTATGCCTGCGTACCGGCGCACCTGAAACCCTTCTGTGCCTGTGTACCAGCGCACCTGAAATCCTTCTGTGCCTGCGTACCGGCGCACCTGAAACCTACGCTCCTGCGTATGTACGCACTTTTCTCTCACTGTACCTATGTACCTTCGGGCATAGATGATTTCAAGACTTCAGAAAGAACCCAGACAGTCAGATCTATAGAGCTAAACATGCACCGAAGAGATCTTAGTCCATCAGTAGATTCGCCTTATTTAGATCTAGACTAGATCTTGCCCTCATAA
>APFE030422174.1:64705-105196 GCA_000404065.3 Pinus taeda | reverse complement strand
CTCCTGCGGCGCCTCCTGCGGCGTCTCCTGCGGCGCCTCCTGTGGCATCTCCTGCGGCGCCTCCTGCGGCGCCTCCTGCAGCACCTCCTGCGGCATCTCCTGCTGCGCCTCTGCACTTTCGCAGCTGCAGTGCTCGAGAGATCACCCTTCACAGATTTGCTTTCCACTTCACTTTCATATAGATCAAGCTTTTGAAACAATAAACCAATATTTCAGATCTTAAGATATTCAACCCAAAAGCATACACAAGACAAATGATCTCCTTTGCTTTATATAGGCAAGCTCTTCCTCAAATCATGGACCAATACCACGGGCCAAAACCATAACAAACCAATACCATCAACTCAATACTAGGGATCAACACGTCTGTCGAGATGCCATGGTCCAAAAACCATAGGTTCAAATTCCAAGGACTAACTACCATGGACCAAAGGTAAGTTTTCCCACATGAAATAAACTTTTCTCTGCATAAAATTCCGTGAACTTTTCTCCACATGAAATAAACTTTTATAAACTTTTCTCTGCATAAAATTCCGTGAACTTTTCTCCTGCGTACTTCTTAATTCTCATCATATTGAGAGCCATGCCATGGGTGTTGCCATCAAGTACAACATCTGTAACATATAACCATACCAGAAACATAATGCCAACAAATGGGGTATGAAGGGAAAGGCTTGGGTGTTAATGGCCAAGGCATTATCAACCCCATCAAAGTAGAAGAATTACCCCATCAGGCAGGACTTGGGTATGTCAGAAAGGAAGTTGGGGAAATCACTGTGACAGCTAGCGAAACACCAATAACAGATGATGAGCAACCCTCATCGGTTCTTTCCAAATTGACAGAGGAGGTAAAAGATGTTGATTTCCTTTCGGTTTCGTCTTCACATAGTATTATTTTTGTTGGATATTTGGAGATCCCAATTACAGGGACAAACATGAGGCTCCTTACAAGGATGAGGCACGAGGAGGAAGAAAAACTTGTTGTTGATAACCAAGGTATAACTCAACCATTCAAGGTTGTGTAGAGACCTCAATTTCCAAACTCAAGATACACCAAAGGAGAATGCTCGAAGGTGTCAGATTTTTCCGAGACGTCATCAAAATTGTCAAGGAAAGAGAATGATGGGAACACATCCCCATCATCCCATGGCAATGCCCATTGTAGGGAGAGAGCTGAGGCAAGCTCTCATCGCCATATGTACACCAGAGACAACAAGAAAAGGTATAACCACTCTCGACATTCGAATTTTCATTTCAATTATGATCATGTCGTTAATGATGAACAAATAACATGGCATCAAAAAACATGCACCGTTTGTGGATTACATAACCATACATTTTCTAAGTGTTGGAAAATAATGGCAGCACACAAAAAGATGAGGCGTGAAAGATCCTCTCAACAACAAGTAAAGAACATGTTAAGAATATCTGGAGGAAGAAAACCTATTGCAGTCATTACGACAAAACTGGCCATCAAAGAGCCACATGTTTGAGGCTCCATCTAGAGCAGAGCCTTAAAGACAAAGCATCGGTGTATGAACCAGGTGAAAGAGTTGTTCGACAAGGAAAACCACCACAAGGAGGTGACCCCTTCACCTTGATAAGTGAAAAATGGTTTCTAGATATGTTAGTGTGTCATGGTTGTGTTTTTGTAAATCATTTGTTGCATTTCAAAATGTAAAAGTGATGATGTGTTTTCCATCACTTGTTCAACAACAATGATGTCTGGTCTTATTATGCGTTGCATGATGAACTATGAAAGTGATGTCATGTTTCCATCACTTGTCAAAAGCAAAAAAAAGTGTTTGGCCTTATGAGTGTAAATCATGTGTTGCAGTGATGATTTGTTTTCCATCACTTGTTGAAGCAACAATGATATGTTGGCCTTCTTTTCATAGCTGGAGTATTGTGTCCATCCTAATGTAAACTTGACCACCGAGTATGTGTTATAAACTCCCGACAAGTGTGGGATGCTTGGGTCATTAGTTGGTCATGCAAGTCAAGCATGTGAAGAGAAAAACAATGTACTACAGGTTGCAGAGATTGCAGGTGTTAGCTCATCGCTTAAGGCTCCGAAGAACAAAGGTGAAGGAGATAGAAGCGAGACCTTTCAAGATGCTTGTGATGCAGACAATGTACAAAGAAGTTGTAGATTATTTTTTGTGCTTTTGAAGGACCAAAAGCTCCTCACTGGGGAGGATTGTTCCAGGTGGCTCTAGAAACACACAGAGGACAAAGAGGGCTTATGAATGCTCAAAAACCAAAGTGATCAGAATGATTTCAAACTAGGAACAAAGCGTAGATCTCGTCATATTGATCGTGGTGATGTGAACGGTTCAACAAACCAAGTCTGTATGCAAAAGTTAGAAGCAGTCAAAGTCTGGTTGACTTTGCTAATTGGGCAGGCTTAAGGAGGCCACAATTTGGACAGAACCTGGCTACCAGATTCTGGCCAACTTGGGCTAGATTCCAGTTGAATTTATGGCCTGATTAATTTGTCTCCTTCAGCTTAAAATCTCAATAATTTTTGAAGGGCCTATTTCTCAAAATAAAAATTATATGTGTGTGTGTGTGTGTGTGTGTGTGTGTGTGCGTGTTGTGTGTGTGTGTGTGTGGTGGTGGGCCACCACCCCTGCCACCCCTCATATCTCATAACAAAAAAATATTTAAAAAAAGGGGCAGGCAGCCATGACCTTGTCCCCCTCGGAACCACTCAACACCACGTAGGATGGGCAGCCATCACCCCGCCACCCCTCACACCATGGTTCCACGTAAATAGAGTGAGGATTTGGGTGGGTCGACCTTGGGGCACGGACCCAAACCCCAACACACCCCACCAAAAAAATGCGATGGGAATTTAGTAAGGGAGTCGGCGAGGGTCGAACCCGCCCGACCCATGTGGCTGGCCCCCAAACAGGTGGCCCTATGTAATACGACAACCATCCAACCAACATTAAATACAAAGCACCCACAGTGCCCAAGTTTAACCAATAGCTAAAACGCACCATGTAAACAACCCACATGCCATGTATTAAGTGCAATGGTTACAAATCATAACTGCACAATATTAAAAAAGATTGTTACGTGTTAAGTTTGGCTCCATGGGGATTTGAACCCGGAACCACTGCCAACAACTTCACCATTTTACCACTGCACCAAACTAACTCCTTGTTAAATCCACCCGGCATTTTATATAAACATTCATTTTTACCACTGCACAGGGGAAGATGGAGGAACCAGGAGCAGGCACAAATTTGAAGATAGAAGAGGTAGAATATTCTTTAATGCCCAAAGATTCTCCAAGGAGGTAAAAATTATTTTTGTTGGAACATAGTCAACTTTACAGTCATTTTTCATGGTTTTTCGTAGGGATCGCAATGGCAAGGTTAGATTCGCCTTTTGAGTTGCAGATTTCCAGTCCACCCATGGAGAAAAATCTTTGAGGAATCTAAAAGATTCCTTGAGCCCTAGATTCTCAATTTCTCAGAATTCAGAAATTTGACAGTCAATTTTGCACTATTCGACGCCACAAATATTATGGTGCATTCATATTTTTCATTCACTCATTTCATATTCTAGCCACTTTTATATGTGGAGTGCAGGAGTCAACATTCATGTGTGAGCAACCATTTCCATGCGATTGATGACGTGAGATCGATGGTCCAAACAGCGTCAGTAGTTTGACATCCGCTTCTTTAGATGGCCCCTGGTTGTGAGGTATATGCAGTGTGTTTGTGTATTTCTTTTGCTATGCATTGTACTGCACAGATCCTTGTTTGATGTTGATGAGGGATCTTGTTTACTACTTGTTTTCATGATGCTTGCTTGATGTGACATGGAATCGTCTATGTGATGTACTTGTTGTCATGATTCGTCATGTTATGTTTTGAGATCTCTTTGATGGGATACTCATGTTGTTGTCATGTATGTTTACATTGAGATCCCTTTCATGCCACATTGGCGGGATGCTCATCATGCATGAGTTTGTGTCATACTGATAGGATTCTTTTGATGGAGAGTTCCTGTAGTGGAACATCTCTTGGAGCCACTCCTGCATGAGGGCATTTTCCTTGTATGATAGCGGCATCACCTCTATGTACATCATCACTATTGATAGCACGTAATGCAGCAACCTACACCATCTTAACACCGGGGCCCAGAGATGTAGTCCCTCCTAGACGAACTCCGTTATCAACGTCTTGTTATTTCATGTGCTGATGATTGTCATGTTCCTCTTCTTTATAGCATGCAGATGTATTCATTAATGTTCTTTTAAAAATGCAATTTAACACATCATGAAAGTAAAAGGTCTTAGAAGGGTCCTTTGTCACACCTAGACCTGGATCATCAGTAGCCTGGACCATCTCAGAAAGATCCCCTAAAGTGGTTGACAAATACACTTTAAAGTGTTCATCCTGCTGAGGTTGCAAAGATAGGAACAAGGAATTCAACTAGGAAAAATGAAGGTGATGTATATGGTTTTGATTCACCTGTTGATATGGATGTTTCTTATGACTGTGAGTTGAATTTGTCTATAGATTTTGAACCAACTTCCTTCAAAGAAGTTGCTTCTCATGATGAATGGATAGAAGTGATGCAAAAGGAGTATGGCACTTGGAAGCTGGTTGGTCCTCCATTGGGAACCAAACCAATTGGTTGCAAGTGGGTCTACAAGAACACGTATAAATTTGATGGCTCACTTGACAAGCACAAAGCCAGGCTTGTGGCAAAAGGTTTTTCACATAAGGAATGGGTCAATTATGAGGACACTTTTGTAGAATTTCCTGTAAATTCTCTACAAATCTACCTCTAAGATTATGTATAAAATCTGACTGTAGTTTAACTCGATAATGCAATATACCAAAGCAAAATACTATAATCTACTTCTACTATCAAACTTTTGGAAGCTTAAAGATCGAGCTAAATCAGAGTTGAACACATATAACCAGAAGAAGAATCAATGCACATGAAACACAAAAAATACTTAGGGGAAAGCCTCAGCTAAAAACCCCACTATCAGTATTATCATACAAGGTGGAAATACATCAGAATTATACAAAGTCTTAGCTCGCACAGCTATCCAGCTCTTAGTACAATCCTCCTCGATGTTCACAAGAAATCAAAGCTTCTCACAAGCCTTCTCCTATGACCTCCAAGCTCCTATTTCCTTGCGCAGTTACCTCTGGGATGATCTCCTTCACCCAGTGTAGCACTGCTCTAACACATTGTCAGAACTGTGCAATCCTCAAGGAACATTATTCCTTCTGCATGCATGAGTTTCCTTTATAGGAGAAAACATGCAATTGATAGTACATTGTCCTTGACATTTAGCTCAACTGGGTCTTTCTCAGAACAAACATGCATGAGTTTCTGATGAGGGAATTTTCAGTTATCTGGAGTACACTAGCTGAGTGCATGCATGCATCAACTGACTGATAACTCATAATTAGTTCTTCAAACAGTTTGGAACTAATTTAACTGGACTTAACTCAGTAAATGGAGTTAACTAATTACAAATCAAATATAACTCAATCTTATCTCCTTAATTAAGGGATAATCTCCTTAATTTAAGGGATAACTGTTGCATGACTTTAGAAAGACTTCTAACTTGAATTTCTCTGACTAATTAATCCATAATGAATTAATTAATTAATTTCAAGCAACTGGTGAGACTAAATTCAAATTTAATTCACAAATTTAATTCAAGGACAAATTAAAATTGGAATATTCTGGATTCTATTTTTATCATTTCTTGTTGCTATTCTCAACACTCCCTCTCAACAAGACAGGAATTCAACTCGATCTCGATCCTGAACCTTTGGAATGTTCTCCATGCAACACTTCTCTCTAGTGTTGTTGCTCCAGCAACTCGAGAAATAAAAGAAAATCCAACCTAAATCAGTATGATGCATCTGTCATCAAAGTCTTTGACTGTTATTTCCTTTGTCAATTGAAAATTTTGCACTTTTGCTGACTCTGCCTTTCTGCACTATTGCCAATCCTTCTTTGTGCTCTTCATTATCTGACTACTCTAGCCTCTGTCACTTTGATCTCTGATTGCATCAATCCCACTGATTCCTCTTGCTATTATGTACTTTGGGCTCCCGTAGCAAGGTATGATCCATGAGATAAAACCTCTCAATGGACCCTGCCCAATTTCAGCCATCTTGGGACTATCACTTCACATCACCCCACCTCACACCTAGAGGTATCGCTGCATGTGATCCCTCTTCCCACTTCTCCAATTGTGGCTCCCCCACAATTGTCTGAGACTTCTTCTGGGGCTGCATGTTGAGAGGTAATTTACTCTCCCTCTCAACCACCAAGTCTCTAACATTTTCCTTGCTCCTCAAGGCTTTGCATCATCTTGAACCTCAAGAGCATATAGGTTCTTGACTCGTGAACCAATATGTTTCACCTCTCTCGTGTTGATGTGTCTAAGGAAAACCTTTCCCTTACTAAAGACACCATCGTAGCCTTTGTCCTCCAACATCGCAACCAATACCAAGTTCTTCTTCAGTCCAGGCACATACTTCACATCGTTTAGGGTGATAAAAGCTCCATGCTCCCTCTGAAAAGCAACCGTGCCCACTCCTGAAACACTAAACCTTTCGTCATCACCCTTCTCTATGCACATCTTGAGGTCTTTCTCCTCCAAGGTATTGAATAAACTTTTTATCGCCGGTCATGTGGAATGAGGCTCCACAGTCAAGATACCAACCACAACCCATCATCGATGATACCATGCATGCAATGAGGGTGAAGTCCATTTCGAACTAAGAGGCTAATGCCTCACCTTCCGATCCTTCCGAGGATCCCTTCTTGGACTTCTTCTATGGGGAATTAGTCGCATAATGTCCCATTTCGTGACAATTAAAGCATCTCACTTTAGACTTGTCACCCTTCTTCCCTCCATGAGAAGAATTAAATTTGGAATGGGATGCCTTCCCCTTCCCTTTCCTTGCCTTACTCACTAAGGCCAGATTTTCTTCATCATCGTCCTTGGATGAAGAACCATCTCATGTGCTACTCCTGATCTCCTCCTGCATGAGATCTGACCACAGTCATTCCCAATCCGACAGTTTCTCCCTTCTATTCACAGAGTGCTGGTAGCTATTCCATCTCTTTGGAAGGCCAAGGAGAGAAAGGCTCACCATATCATAATTGGAAGTAGTTATTCCCACACTTCCAAGATGATCTCTACAGATGGTGAGCTTGTTCATATATGTGGAAATAGTATCGTCATTCTCCATCTTGATTCTTCAAAGCTTATCCATGAGCACCAATTTCCTCTGGTTGCTACTGTTCTGGTAGAGGTCCTTCAATGTCTTCCACATTGAATATGGAGTATCCTTCCCATGGAGACTCGAGACAATATAGTCTCGAACTCCCTCAAGGATGATCCATATCGCCCTCACCCCACACTTCTTCCACTCAGCCAACTCTTGTGCATTAGTTGAACCTGACTTTGGGATTTCTTGATCAATGAAATCCTTCAAGTTGTTGTCTTCTAATACAACCTCCATGCAATCTTTCCATGATATGTAATTTGAGCTGCCTTCCAAGGCATACTCAAGTCTCAAGCCATAGAATGCCATTGGCCCACCTTGAAGTATGATAAGAATTCGATTTGCGCCAGTAACCCCAAACTTCAAACTTCAAATTCTCTTCTCTGTATACTGTTCACTGCTCGGATAAACTTGGCTACGATGTAGAATTTCCTGCAAATTATCTACAAATATATCTTTGAGATCTATGTAGAAAATCTGACTGTAGATTAACTCGATAATGCAATATACCAAAGAAAAATACTATAGTCTACTTCTACTATCAAACTTGCGAAAGCTTAAAGATCGAGTTGAACCAGAGTTGAACACATATAACCATAAGAAGAAGAATTAATGCACATGAAACACATAAAATACTTAGGGGAAAGCCTCAACTAAAAACCCCACTATCTGTATTATCATACAAGGTGGAAATACATCAGAATTATACAAAGCCTTAGCTCTCACAGCTAGCTAGCTCTTAGGACAATCCTCCTGGATGCTCACAAGCAATCAAAGCTTCTCACAAGCCTTCTCCTTTGCTCTCCAAGCTCTTGTTTCCTTTTGCAGTTACCTCTAAGATGATCTCCTTCACCCAGTGTAACAATGCTCTCACACACTGCTCTAACACACTGTTAGAACTGTGCAATCCTCAAGGAACCTTATTCCTTCTGCATGCATGAGTTTCCTTTATGGGGGAAAACATGCAACTGATAATACACTGTCCTTGACATTTAGCTCAACTGGGTCTTTCTCAGAACAGACATGCATGAGTTTCTGATGAGGGAATCTTCAATTATCTGGAGTACACTAGTTGAGTGCATGCATGCATCAACTGACTAATAACTCACAATTAGTTCCTAAAATAGTTTGGAACTAATTTAACTAGACTTAACTCAGTAAACTGAGTTAACTAATTACAACTCAAATATAACTCAATATTATCTCCATAATTAAGGGATAATCTCCTTAATTTAAGGGATAACTGTTACATGACTTCAGAAAGACTTCTAACTTGAATTCTCCAACTAATTAATCCACAATGAATTAATTAAATAATTCCAAGCAACTGGTGAGACTAAATTTGGATTTAATTCACAATTTTAATTCAAGGACAAATTAAAATTGGAATATTCTAGATTCCATTTTTCTCATTTCTTGTTGCTATTTTCAACAACTTTTCCCCCACATCAAAATGGGCTAGCATCCATACATTCTTTGCCCTAGCAACTCAAAATGGTTGGAAATTCCATCAAATGGATGTAAAAATTGATTTCTTGAATGGATATCTAAAAGAGAATGTTTTTATGTCCCATCCTGAAGGATTTGTTGTTGAAGGACATGAACATATAGTATGCAAACTTGTGAAATCCTTGTATGGCCTCAAGCAAGCATTGTGAGCCTGGTATGAAAAGTTAACTGAGCATCTTCCAATTCAAACATTATGATCTTGATGATGCAAATTTATTTGTCAAGAAAGTTGGAAAAACAGTTGTATATCTTGTGGTATATGTATATGATATTTTGATGACAGGGAACAATGAGAGCTACATTGCATCCATAAAGAAGGAATTGAGGAAAGGTTTTGAAATGATGGATTTGGGCTATGTTCATTACTATCTTGGTGTTGAAGTAACTCAACATCCAAAGTCTATATTCCTTTCTCAAAATAAGTACATTGGAGATTTGTTGAACAGGTTTGGCATGGCTGAGTGAAATCCTCTAACTACTCCAATGGAACAAAACTTAAAGCTCACATCCATTGAAGGAAAAGAATTTGAGGATGCAACAAAGTATAGATAGCTTGTAGGAATTCTCAACTACTTGACTACTACTAGACCAGACATTTCGTTTGTTGTTGGAATCATCTCCAAGTTTATGAAAAATCCTTGTGAGGGACATTGGTTTGCTGCAAAAAGAGTTCTAAAGTACGTGAAGGGAACTCAAGACTTTGGACTCAAGTATACACAGGTGGGTGACTTTAGCTTAATTGGAAACTTTGATTCAAACTTTGATGGAGACAAAGAAACTCGGATATCTACTTCTGGTTATGCTATGAGTCTTGGATCAGGAGTTGTCTCCTAGAGATCACGCAAACAATAAGTTCCAGCAGATGCCACAACAAAGGAAGAATATGTGGCAGCAGATGAGGCAAACAAATAAATTGCATGGATTAGGAAAATTTTGGAATATTTGTAGGTAAAACAAGTACATTCAACTCCACTCATGATTGAAAACAACTCTGCAAAAATGTTGGCCAAGAACCCAAAGTTCCATGATCGAATGAAGCACATAAATACAAAATACCATTTGATTCGACATCATGTTGAGGCCAAGACAATCCATCTACACCATTTTTCCACTAATGAGCAGATTGTAGACATCTTCACCAAAGCGCTTGGAAGAGAAAAGCTTGAAAGTTTTAGAACGATGCTTGGACTCACCAAAATCCCTTTAGATTAGGGGGGGGGTGGGGTGGGAATGTTGACACCTAATCATGGGGATTGGGTTAGCACTTATAAATAATGTAAATAATAAATAATGGAAAAGGAAGAGTCAACAGGAGGTGAAACCCAAGAGTCACTCCCTCATGTATATAACCATGAACAATCTTAATGAAAAATGCAGTTGATTTGAGGAGTTACCTCCTGGCCTGACAAGCCCTCTAGCTTTACCTTAGACCTATCTTCTAGTTCGATCATGGTAGGAGTAGGAAGTAAGTCAAAGGATCCTATGTGAGACAATGTTTCCATGGTCATCACATTGATGGCTAAACGTAAATTGATTAGAGTGTTTCTTATTGGATACCCAATGATAAAGGTGGTATCCACGGGGATCCCAAGGTTTGCATATGTTTCAGTAACAAATCCGGTGGGCATAAGACTTTCAATTTTTCCACCTACTTGAATTATAGAAGGTTCCTTCTTCTATCTCCCTAGTTTCTTAGTACATATCTCCCTCATTGTTTTGCCATAAATAGGGATATCCTTAATTGATTGCAGTAACGGGATCTTAATGCATACGTTTCTTAGTTTAGACACAAGATCGAACTCGAGTTGTTTTATTTTGAACTCCAATCTCTCTGGAAAAGGAGACTAGACATTATGAGATGAGGAAGGTTCTTGTGATTTTAAAATGGTTTTCTTGACTAGTTTTGGTGTGGTTTCTACTTTAGGTGTATCCATATTGTATTCCTCTATAACCTCTTCAATTTTTTTAAGCTGAGTCACCACTTTTCCTAATCTAAGTTTGATTTCCTGCAGCGATGCATGAAATTTTTGTAGTGACACAGGATATTCCTACAGCATAGGAACATAAATTTCTTGCAGAGTTTGTGGTGTAATACAATAGGTAGGAAAAGTGGGATAGGTGGCCACTCCAATATTGTGAGTAGATTGGATGGCTTTATTATTAGGATTGGGTATTGGCTGGGCAGGAAGTTGTGTAGGTTGTGGTTGATTTGGTGGGGCAAGCAACTAAAGTTATTGTTGTTGTGGCTGACCCATTTTCTGTGGCATGGGTTGTGGTGGGTAAAAGTTTTGAGGGGGGTAATTTAATGTAGCAAGAAAAGGAAAATTCCCCTGCCAAGGTTGTTGTGGAGGCAAGGGCATTGGAATGTTCCACATCTGATTCTTAGCATAAGGAAATTGAGAATGTTGTTGTGACATACCTATAGGACATGGCTGCCATGGATTTTGAGGTTCCATTGCATAGAGTGCATTGATAACTTCCTAATCTACTAGATATGTTTCTTTAATCTCTGGAAAAGAAGGACATTGATTAGTAGAATGATCAGCCTCACAAATTCAACATGCCTCTATACTATTTGTAGGACATTCCCTCGAGGGATGTTTCTTCCTACACTTGGATCAGAACACAGCCAAGGATTTGTCCACTTTCTCCTGCTTCTTCTTAGCCTGTAAAACATCTAACTATGAAGACAAAGTGCTAAGAATGCTAGTTTTAAAATTTTAAAGTAGGTTTCCTATTTCATCTCTAGTTACTCCAGCCCCTGTAACTGATTCAGTGAATCTAGAAGAGGTATCTCTTGATCCTTTTCCAACCTTAGAATTTCCCCTTGAATATCATCGACACAACTCACACACATCATCATAAATCAATTTTGATACACCACTTGCTCCCATTAAGTTCAAAACCTCAAGAGATTCTGGTTTTATGGCTCCCAGTAAGATTGTTATCAAGGTTTCCTTGTTTAGTTGGTTTATCTTAGATCTTTGAAAGTTGTACTGGAATCTTTCCAGGATGTCTTCCAGGATTTCTTCCTCCTTCTAGGTCATGCCAAATATTTATTCCCTCATGTCCCTGGTCTTACAATAATCCTGGTGCTTTTTCACGAACACCTTCTTCATGTCATCCCATGTTGAAATCAAATTCGCAGTTAGTCCCATGAACCATCTCAGAGTTGCATCTTTTAATGTGGCAAGAAACAAATTCAACTTTTGAGCATTTTAAGAGTAATTGTAGCTCATGAAAAATATATCAAACTCTAATAAGAAAGCATCAGGATCTTCACAAGGGATACCACGAAAATTAGGCAAAGCAGAGGGAAGAATGTTTTTCATATGACTGGTCCCAATAGGATCTTTGATAGGAAATTTGAATGTAAATGGATCACCTTTATTCTCATGATAGTCCCCATCTATATTACCAATACCCTCTAAATGAGCCATAATAAACCAAAAAGGAGTGGGACCCTGGTAAACTAAAGATCCTTCAGAGTCAGCTACCTAGAACTCTAGTTCTTGAATAGGATTGAAGAGGAATTATTCTTCAGGTTGACCACTAATAAAAGATGAATCCTCCTAGTAAGAGGAAATTATTGATGAGCAGCAACAAAGGATTCTCTTTCAGAAGGATTCTTCTCTACTATAGGGGTATTGCTCTACTTAGGATTGGTTGTCGATCCATGTTCAGAACTGCCAGTCCCTAGTTCAAATTCCCCCTTGTTATTTGCAAACTTCTTTTTCCCTGCCAGTTTATTAGTGAATGAAGTGGTGCTCGCACCACCACCAAAAATTATTGAAAATTTATATTGGCCCCTATATTAAAAAAATCAAAACTTCTACTTACTAAACAATCATGATGTGGATTTGGCAAATTTTGATCTCTACATGTGTGTATGCCTTACCCAACGTCTTACCACTTCGACTCCCCTAGTCCTGAAAAACTTAAACAAAAAGAAATCATAATAAACACTTTCAGTATCATCCCTTAGCACCTCCCTGACAAAGGCACCAAAATGTTTGGGAAAATTATAGTCTTATAACTTGACAAACATAAATTATCAACCAAGGGTAGACAAGCTTATGATATGATGCACAAATATATGAAGGCTAATACCTTATGTGCTTCTACTTAAACCATTCATACACACAACTCTAATGTCTCTTTTCTGCATCAACACTTGGCAGCAAAGGCTATTGAGTGGATCCAATCATCCCTCTGCATCTCTTAATATTGTTGATGTTGATCAGAAAAGATAGAAGACCAAGCAGAAAATCATAAAAATCAAGAAGATAAAACCTGATTAAATGATTCCAAACACATTTATCAAATAAACTTATTCATCCAACCATTTCACATACGCTGCTAAAATTCAGAAAAGAGAAACACTAGTTGTGCAAATAACTTATTGATGCATAACAATAATCAAAAGAAATATAAATACTACAACTAATCGAGTTGTGAGAAAAGGGGGCCCTCCCTTAATCACAACCCCTCTTCTGTTAAAGGAGTTTACACCAGGAGATCAACAGAAAATATAACTTTATATTAATCTGAAAATTATTGCAGACATGTACAAGTATGATATGTTCGACCAACCAACCCCCTTGCAAATGAAACATAATGAAATTTATACAAGTTCAAAGGCATATGTTTTCCTGAATTAGGAAAACTAATATGTTGTAACTACTTTCTATTAATAACTAAACATAATGACAGAATAGCTCTGCTGAGTTTGATCCATGACTGAAATCATGGATCAAACTAATTTCGTTACATCACTGGAGCTTTTTCCCAATACGACCATCGAGAAGAGGACTGAAGATCTAGGTGGTTTCAACGATGAATTCGAGGCATCCAATAGGACAACGTCCATGTAGGTGGATTTACTCATAAAACCCATGTTCCCATTCTTCTTGAAACTAAGTGGAACATATCCAACCACTGATTCTACTGCAGGAAATCTAGGCGGTTATAGGAAATCCACATCTACAGGAAATCATGGAGTGTCTGCAGGAAATCGGTGATTACGGCTGTCTGTAGGAAATCACGAAGCTGCTTCAAATCATGACTAATTTGCATAATATTTCGATCAATGAAACTTGATAATTCGATTAGGAAATGATTAACTTCAAGAAATACTTAAGAACTGTAGGGACCAATTTTTTTTCTTTTTTTTAAACTAAGAATACAACCATAAGAAGTTAGCATTTGGAACTCAAAAATATTAAGCACTTAAATAAAACATCCATCAATTTCACTAAATTACGCATATCATCTATTTTACATGTTGTTAGCTAAAGTCATAATGAAGTCATATAAAAGAACATTATAACAACATAGGTACCATTCACTGGGAGACGAGAATCAATCTTGATTTGCTGCTACTTGCAGTCCTTTGTTGTTGTTCGCCTCCAAGTGTGAATGTTGACGTGCTTAATCCGAATGTAGTAACCCACCGTTTGACCTCCCAACCTACTCCTTTGGTACTCTCCTTCAACACGGACCCCTGAGCTGCAATGGGGTTGTACAATGGAGGAAATGTATTAGCTAGTAGAGGAGAGCACTCCTTTGCTCAAGAGTCCCCTCTCTAAATTCCTCTACCTCACCAAACTCATTATAGCTCGTAGTCACTACTCTAACATAGTCTCATCCATCCAACAATAGGGTAAAAAGAAAATTCCCTTCTCCCATGGCCTACCCATTCTTTTATAGGAGTCTTCATAGGTGAAACTTGGAATTTCATGCATAATTAACTATTTTTGTTAATCCAGTAGTTTGATTATTCACCCACCCATGTGTCACTCTCTCATCAAGGATCTCCAAAATTATTTACTTAAATTTTGATTTAGAAATAATATTTTTCCTCACCCCAACAAGACTTCCTATTTCTTCTCTTGGTTGTCTCTTGATCCCCCTTTCCTAGTCAAATTGTGCTCATTACTAAAGTCAATTGATAAGTCTCAAATTTGATCCCCTAACTACTTCCTAATTTAACTCAATTTTCCTCTTATATGGATATTATTATGTTGGTTGTTTCCACATAGAGGTTCTCTAAATTTCTCTAAAATTTAATTTATTAATATTATTTTAATTCACCACCCTCTTCTCTTAATGAAGTTTAATTATTTTAGGATTAATATTTATACTTACATCTATGTCCATCTTCCCCCCTTTTTACCTAATTAAGTTACTTATGTACATTACCTACCTAATATTTTCCGACATGGGAAGGGTAGAGTTTTCAAGGTAAAATATTTTATTTCTTCCTATGATCCCCTTAACCCAAATTTTATTCTTGATTTAATTATCTTGGTTCTAACATCATTTACTACTTGATATGAATTTACAGGGTTTTCATATCTTGATTATATTTATTAATTTATTTATTTTTATGATTCCAAGGGTGCCAAGTTGGTCGTGCCCTTCAAGAAATTCCCTCGAAGTTCCAAGGGTGCCACACCTAACAGTTTATTTGGGATGCCAATGGTGCCAAGTTGGTCATGCCCTTCAAGAAATTCCCTTGAATTTCCAAGTGTGCCACTCCACTTGCCCTTCAAGCATCTAGTGGCTACGAGGGGAAAGTATAGGTGCAATGACACATACCACTGTCATCTCTTATGTTGCCTGCCATATTGAGCCTAATGGTGTCAGGGTTCAAGGAATCCACCTTGATGCATGCCCCCCAGTAAAATCCTCATGAGCGACCCAAATTTTGGACCTACCCCCACAACATTGTGATCTTTAAGGAGAAGGTGTTTCAACCTTTTCAGCCCAAGTCATAGCGAGAGTGTTAGTGATGCAATCAGGGACACTGTCGCACCCCTCCCATGCAGTTCCATCAAATTGTACAACCCCATCACCCATATGTGAATCATTCGGCCAAGAAACTAATCTCTGCTTGCAACCACTAACATATCATCAGAAATATATATATATATATATATATATATATATAGCAAGTTTGAAAATTGACTTAGAATTTCGAAGACAAAATATTAATTTTCATCAAACTACATGTTGTCAACTCATCATATGTGAGTGCCTCTAGTGGTTTCCTATCATACTCAATAATCATCAGTAACAAAGTTTCTCACTGTTAGTCATTGTCATAATAGCATCATCAACATCACCTAGTCATTCACATCATTGTTCATTGTGAACCAGAACTAATGTAAGTAGCTAACATAGGAGACACATCCATCATGGCTATCATCATCATAACATCAATGGAAACATACATATCCATCAAAGCTATCATCATCGTAACATCAATAGGAAACATACCTATCCATCAAAGCTATCATCATCATGATATTAATAGAGAGCATACATATCCTTTACTGCTATTATCATCATAATTTCAATAGATAACAAACATAACCATTTATGCTACATTCATCATAATATCAATAGAGAACATGCATAACCCTTAATGCTACAATCATCATAATACCAATAGAGAACATACATAACCATTAATGCTATCATCATCATAATATCAAGGGAGAACATACATAAACATCACAACCACTAATAATAGGGTCATGTTTCCGGATCCTCAACCTAAGGTCCTCAAAGAATAAAGTGTGGGCCTTAGGGCTAAATAAATGTTAATGTAATATCATTGTTAGTCAAATAGAGTGGGGAACTACATACACCCCCTCTTAATAATAGACTTCATCTCGAAGTCCTTGGAATAGGTAAGGAAAACAGTGACGCATCTCCTCGGCGTCCTCCCAAGTGGCTAAAGTGGGACTATAAGTGTCCCATTGGACCTTAACCTGGTCCACTAACCGTCGTCTAAGCTACAAAGTTTGTTGGTCCAGTATGCGAACTAGTTCAGCCATTACCATTCCCTCATCTGAAACCTACAAATGACCAAAGTTAATAACATGCAAAGGATCTGAAATATAATGTCGCAAAACATAAACATGAAACACATCATGCATATGCACTAAAGATGGGGGTAAGGAAAGACTATATTCCACCGACCCTTTTCTTTCTCAGATTTCAAAAGGTCCCACAAACCATGGAGACAATTTTTTTCCCTTTCCAAATCTTATATAGCTTTTTTTTTGCCTTACTCTCAGGAACACCCTATCTCCCACTTCATAACTTCGGTCTACCCAATGAGTGTCAGCATAGCTCTTTTGTCGATCTTGTACTTCTTTTAGCCTCCCCCTAATCATAGTAATTTTTTCTTCCATCTCTTGCACCACTTATGGTCCTATTAATACTCGGTCCTCTAGTTCGTCCCAGTTAAGAGGTGTTCTGCAAGGTCTTCCGTACAAGAACTCAAATGGCTCCATTTTGATGGAACTCTGATAACTATTATTGTAAGAAAATTCCATGACAGGTAAAAGCTCCTCCCATCTCTTTTATTGGTCCATCCCATACATTCGTATCACGCCCTTGAGAATTTTATTAATCCTCTCTGTCTACCCATTTGTCTCAAGGTGATAAGCAGTTCTGAAGTTCAACTGGGTTCCCAAGACTTCTTGGAAATTGGTCCAAAACCTTCTTGTAAACACTAGTCCCCTATCTGATATAATCTTCCTAGGCACTCCATGCAATCTCATAATCTCATCAATAAAAACTCTGGCTATCTCTGGTGCCTTATATGTAGTCTTAACTGGTATAAAATGGGCACTCTTAGTCAACATGTCCACCACTACAAATATGGAATCATGTCTTCTTGAGGTCATTGGCATTCCCATAATGAATTCCATTGATATAACTTCCCATTTAGATTCAGGTATCTCATGGGGTTGTAACAACCCTGTTGGATGTCTATGTTAAGCTTTTACTCATTGACACTCTAAGAATCTTGCTACCAAGTTTACGATGTCCTTCATTCATCCCTTTCGAAAAGAATAGTGGTTTCAGGTCTGTGCTCATCTTCTTAACACCAAGGTGTGCCATGTATACTGCGTGGTGTGCTTCACTCAAGGTTGACTGGCGTATATCTTCATTCGATGGCACATATATCCTTTCCCGAAATTGTAGTATCCCATCACTATCAAGGGAGTACTCTTCATATTTTGGGACCCTCATTTCATCCTCGCTCAAATTTTTTCTAACCTCCTGGTACCAAGTGTCCTTAAATTGTAATTCAAGCAAATTCTCCCTCAAATTTGTCTTTAAGGGAATCACTAAAAATATATGAGGCCTCCTACTTAAAGCATCAACCAACCTATTTACCATTCATTTTATGTAAGTAATATCAAAATCATATTCGCTGATTAGCTCAGACCATCATCTTTGTATTTCATTTAAGTGGTCTTGAGCGAATATCTATTGTAGCCCACAATCATCAGTCCTAAGATCAAATTTCCTTCCTAGAAGGTAGTGTCTCCAAATATTTAGTGCATAAACAATTGCTACCATTTCTAGATCATGGGTTGCGTAGTTCTCTTCATGGGTTCTAAGTTTCCTTGATGCATAAGATATTACTCTTCTTTCTTGCATCAATACACAACCCATCCCTTCCTTACCAAAAATTCTTGTTCCATATATGGGACCTTCACAATTTGTGTTGTCGTTAATAACACCTTTAACCTTTGGAATGCCTCTTCACATTTTTTAGTCCAAATTAATTTCTTGTTCTTTCTTTGGAGCTCGGTAATGGGGCTTGCTATCTTCGAAACCCTTCGACAAATCTACGATAATACCTTTCCATGCCCATGAAACTTCGTATTTCATGAACATTGGTTGGTGTTGGCCATTCCATGATGGCCTTGATCTTTGCTAGGTCTACTGTGATACCCTCCCCAGAGGTAATGTGCCCAATATAATGAATCTTGGTTTGGTAAAAGGAACACTTTGACAACTTCCTGTATAAATGGTTTGCTCTAAGACAATGTAGAACTATCCTCAAGTGTTCATCATGATCTTCAGGGGTCTTTGAGTAGATCAAAATGTCATCAATAAAGACTTCGACAAAATTTTCTGAGTAATCCCGAAATATTCCATTCATCAAACTCATGAAAACCCTTGGGGCATTTGTCAGTCCAAAGGTTAAAACTACAAATTCATAATGCCCAAATCTTGTCTTAAAGATTGTCTTCAGGATATCTTCTTCCTTGATTCTCAACTAATGATATCCTGACCTTAGATCTATCTTTGGAAACATAGTTTCCCCCCTCATTTAATCAAACAATTCATCTATCCTTTGATTTTTTATCGTCACTTTGTTCAACTGGCGGTAGTCAATGCATAGTCACCAAGACCCATCCTTCTTCTTAATGAAAATCACAGGGGCTCCCCAAGGAGATATGATAGTTCATATGAACCCCAATTCTAGCAATTCCTTTAATTGGATTTGCAATTCCTTTAGATCTGGAGCCAACATACAATAGGGTGCCTTCGCAATAGGCTCATTGCCTAGTTTAAGGTTTATGGTGAAATCAATTTCCCTTTTTGGGGGTATCCGAGGTAGTTCTTCGATAAATACATCCTTAAATTCAACAAGAATTGGATGTTTATCGAGGTTTTCAAAATCACCCTTATCGTTTAGAGCTACCACCGAGAAAATTTAACATCCCTTTCGCCTATATTTCATTAGTTGCATGGAGGAGATGAACCTCAGGGACACCCCTCGGTTCTTTCCCCTCAATGATTTTCTTTGGTCGTCATCGTCTATGAAATGTAGAACCTTGTCTTTGCAGTCTAGGAGTGCCTCATGTCATTCCAACCAATCCATTCCTATAACTACGTCATAGATTCCTAAAATCATAGAGTACAAGGATACCTTTGTCTTACATACACCTAGGTCCACATCACAATCCTTTACCATCCTTCCTACATTTCTTTTCATACCACATGCCATTTCCACATGTCTAAATTCATATTATTGAATTTATTTATGTTTAATCCCTGATAATGCATTTAGAGAAATAAAAGAATCAGTAGCTCCTGGATCTTGATTTTAGACTTTTGTGATCCATACTAATTTTGATAAATTCTTTCGGATTAATCACATCATGAGTTTTTGGTCGTCGTTTCGAATCATCTAATGTGGTTCATCATTAGGACAAAGGTGAAAAAACCAATCAGTGAAAATGTTTAAATAGAAAGGATGCATCTGTTCCAGAGTTAGCCGTTAAGAAATAGCTGTTATGAATTAGCCGTTAAAAAATTAGTTGAATAAATTTATTATTATTTTGTTATGTTTTATTTTAATTTATTAATATTTTTAATTAAAATATATTGAATTCAAAATTAGTTGATTAATTTAATAATATAAGAAGAATTGAATATACAAATATTCAATTCTTCTTATATTATTAAAATAATCTAACTAATTTTGAATTCAATATTATTTAATTAAAAATATTAATAAATAATTAAAATAAAACATAACAAAATAATAATAAATTTATTCAACTAATTTTTTAACGGCTAATTCATAACAGCGATTTCCTAATGGCTAACTTTGGAATAGATGCATCCTTGCTATTTAAACATTTTCACTCACTGATTTTTTCACCTTTGTCCTGATTATGAACCACATTAGATGGTTTGAAACGTTGACCAAAAACTCATGATGTGATTAATCCAAAAAAATTATCAAAATTAGCTCCTGGATCTATTAAAATGACAAAACTCATACCATAAATATTACCTGAGGTTTCTAACACAGTGGACTAGTGTTCAACCTGGCGATTGTTCACCGCTGCATGGATGCAATGAACCTTCCCCAGATCCCCCATCGTAGTTGCTTTCTTAGTTGAGTTGGTATTACTTGTATTTTGAGGGAAATCCCTCTCGCAATGAGGACCTCCACAGGTCCAACACCCCCTCTTAGGATCTTGTCTCCTACTACCAATTGAATCGGGAAATGGCTTGGAACTCTACTAGAAAGATTCAGACTGTTGGGATCGATGTTGAGGTGGTGTGACTTGGTGTTTTTGCATAGGGTGGTGTTGTTGTGGTTGACGAGTTTGTTGAGGTAACCTATGTAGATGCTAATTTGGATGCCTATATGGTGTTCTTTGATTTCCTTTTGACCACTTTTGATGATTGAGCATAGGACCCCTTTGAAAATTTCTACGTTCCATATTGTTTCCACTTCATACTCCTGATCCTGTGGGCCTTGTTGACTTACTAGGTCCACTGCTCATGATCTCCTCCTCTACAATGACCACCCGTTGAACTACCTCGTGCAAGGTGCGAGGCATTAAGATTCTAACATTGGCCTGAATTTTAACATTTAGTCCATACACAAATTTGTTCACCTTGAGTTTTTCTATGTTTAAGTGAGGGGCATAATGAAGTAATTCCATGAAACAAGCCTCATACTCTAGTAGTGAGAGACTCCCTTACTTTAATGCATTGAATTCATTTAGTTGCCTCTCAAGGAACTCCTCTGACAAGTAAAGTTCTCTAAATTTTTCTTCAAACAATTCCCAAGTTACTTCTGAGATATCCATCCCTAATTGAGTTAATAATGTCTTCCACCAAAGTAGTGTGTTTCCCTTTCTCTGGAATATACCCATCTTGGCCTTCATGTTTCAGGTGTAATCTCTCAGGGTAAAGCACATAGCGATGTTTTCTAACCATGCCTCTACAAATTGACCACATGGAGCCCCAAAACTATGGAAATTTCACCTTTTCCAAATCTCAATGTACATCATTTCTTGTAGTGTTTTGGAGTGCTTCATTTTGTATGATAGGTCCTCCATGCCCCCATTCCAAATGGTTTATTAATGCCTCATACATGTGTTGAAACGATCTCATTAAGTTCAACACTTGTCCAGGTGGTATCTGTGATGGTGTTGTAATGCTTTCCCCATCATTGGGTGGGGTGGTAGGAGTCAGTTGTTGTGGTGGCGCCATGTTGCGCCCTTTAATTTCCCCACTCCTTCTTGTACCTCTTCTAACCATGGTTCACCAATGAATCCTGCCACAGTTTAACACGATTTTTCCTTATAAGATAAAAAAAATCAGATAAAAATCATAACCAACCTTAGTGGTTCTATAATTTATTGTTATGTTTATATGCTTCCAACGGAACAATTTATGCATTTATAAGTTCTTGATTATATAATTCACCTATCAATTTCAAACATTCCTATCAGATTTAATCAAAAGAATACCATCAATCTACTCAACATAGTAGGCTTAGACTACATTATGTCATGTAAATGGTAGAGGTGGTTGGTAGCATTATCATAACATAAACTAAGAATGTCATTAGTAAAAAGATGAGAATAAGTTTCTAATGTTTTGTGATTTCAATATTCGAAGTACCAAAAACCCTAATATTAATAATAAGCATAGCTAAATATTGTGTTATATAGCATACCACTAGAATAGGGTAATTATTATATTACATGCATGTATGATAGGGATACCAATTCGAAACAATAATTAATTTGGTATTACATTAATGACTATCTATATATGTGCTTATATAGCTAAAAGTATATGGTATGACACAATGTTATACCTTAGTATATAAGATATCTAAGAACAAGTATTAATAATGAAATAATATATAATAATAAATTCCAATATTTATATGGGAAAATAATTAAATAATTAAAAGAATGTAATGATTCTGAGAATGTTAAACTAGCACAACCATGAAGCGTAAATGACTATAATAGTGCAAGAGCTATTTGAGATATTATTTACATTCAGGTAAAGAAGCATATTTACCACTAGTTATTGCCCACCACTATTCTCCAAATGTAGCGAAAGAACACGGGTGAGAGAAGTTTGAGACCTCATGATTACAGAATCAAATTGACTTGCAATCCTATCCAAGTTTTTCAAAAGAATATAAATATGTGGAAGAAGAAATTTCCACGATTTGGAATGACTTTTAAAATGAAATTAATGAATGTAAAGAATACTTAAATATAAACAAATTTCTTAAAATTTATAAGATGTGAATTTAATTTAATTCCAATGGTAAAAAAATAATTTCATTTAATATAATAACTTACTTTCTTCTCTTAACAAAATGAGCTATAATAACTTAAAACTTTTAATTACGTTATTTTAATAATTAGAAACAATATTTAGTTGAACCTTTGAGTTGTCACATGCGAATACAATAATTTTGTTCATTTATATCCACACTTCATCGCCTATAATTCTATCAAATATTATATTTAAATCCCACTGAATATTCTATTTTAATAAACAAATAGAAAACTAAAAAATAAGGTTGCCTTTCCATAAACATTTGGTACGCGACTAAATCGTGTATCTTGTTATGAGTTCCGAATAAAATTAATTGTCATGAATATCTATTCCACACCCTAAATTCTCTCTGATTAAAACGAATTTTCTTGCCAGCATTTAGGATTAGGCTCAGTTGGGACATTTTTTTTTTTAATATGAACTTTGTTCTCTTCACTAACAATACACTGCATATAATTTCCTACCGTTGTTTGTCTTAATTGGGTAAGGCTAAATTCATCAGCGTAAATAGGTTGTACTAACACCTTTGACATATTAGCAATTTCTTATGTTTTTGGTTTTATTCTTTATACATGTAGATTAGTTATAGTTTTAGTTTCTCGTCTACTATTTTCATAGATTTAACTCATCATAATTAAATTTTTCTATTTGAGGTGTAGAAAATTCACTATTTGCAGTTACATGAGTTATGAGTTTCTGGTATTTATTTTCTTTATAATAACATCAGGGAAACTTTTAGGGGTTATTATTCGCAGGTGGGCTAATTTTCCATGCTTTTTCCAAAAAAAAACGTCAATTTCCATTTTTTTTCTAAAATAATTCGCCCAAATTTTATAATACAACATTATTTTACCTTAAAAATTGCCAAAATATTATATTGACTAATATAAAATAATTGGAAATCTAAATATTTCTACAAAAATATCACCAAAAATTTTACAATTTGAATATTAGGGACTAGTAAGATTCGCTAAGGTCATCCTTAAAATTTTCCCTGAATAACATCATCGTACATTTTAACTAACAAAATATACAATATACTAAATCAATATACATGTCTAAAATTAATCATACCATTTGAGCAAACATAACTTCCAACTTTTATTACAACTTCAATTAAAATATCATACTAAAATCTTCTAAATCAATATATATATCATAAATTAATCATACTACTTAAACAATGTTTAACATTTAAATATATACCACATTCTTCTAAATCACTATAAATAATATAAACTAATCAAAACACTTTGGAAGACGTCTAGCATTACTACACATATGATTCTTTTGAGATAAATTAGTTTTATCGCCCTTATGACTAGGATATTCAGAAAATAATTGAACTTTGAGGACTCATTATGGAATAAATAAAAATATGCTTTGTTGAGATTAAATAAATACTTTTTAATCATAGAAATTAAGTCCATTCAAAAACACAGTAAACAAGACCTATCTTCTTGCCATATCCGTTTAATTTTAACACCTTAAACTAGGAATCTTCTCACAAATAAATAATTAGTTACTTACGTGTATTATAAACGGTTATTTTGGATAAATTTGTTTGCGTATCAATGAAACCACATGTCAATAAGCCTTTAGTCGTTTAATCTCAAATTGCATCGATTGCTTTGCTCCTATTTTTGTTGTAATTGTCAGTTGGTTATCAAAGTTTTGCTTTGCAGTTTAAACATGCTGAGAGAAAGTGTAGAGGCCATTATTGTTTCATACCACAGTCGGCACAAAAGCCATGAGCACCTCTTGTATTATGAAGCCCATTTTGACAGTACTAAATTTATTCATAGCGATCCAAAGACATTGTAGATATCAAAGCGATGGGAGATGGTTCTCCACAGAAGAAAGTTTCAACTTTTTCTCATGGAGTCTTGGGATGGGGGGCTTCACAAGAGCTTTGTTCGCCATTAAAGTTCATAATAATCTCGTGTGTTATTTATTTATTTTATTTATTTGTTGTGTAATTTCAATCTGAAGTATCATGTGAGCTTCAAGATTAAAATACCTGTCTGTTTTGCCAAAACAAAGTGATTTATCTACAATATATATATATATATATATCCTGGTGTTGGTTTATTTTATAAGTTTAGACTTCTGTTTATTAAAATTTTAGTAGTTGCGGCAAGGTCAGAATGTATATTAAATATTATTCTTTATACAAGGGCCATCTAAGTTGAGCCATCATAGTCTACAAAAATAGTTTCAGTGGTTGATCCAATTAGTGATTTATCGGTTGATTATGTAATCTTAGGAGTAGTAGATTTACAAGACCCACCAAGGTATTTTGTGTGATGATGTTTTAACATAATGGGAGTATTGTCACCTTGGATAAGCTTACAGAATATGACCCAAAGCCTCAATCTAACCCAATGACCCATGAAGAAAAGGGAAGCATGGCATTTATTGCTTGCTTAACCTAATCAAAGCAGAGCAAGAGTGCGGATGCCTGTTCTATTTTTTTTTGTTTTTTTTTGTTTTTTGGCTTGTCTTGGCTTGGGTTTTACCATTACTCCATCATCCAATCACGACTTACCGATTGGGCATGTAATGTATGCTAGTGTAAAATTATCAAGTGATGGGATCTAAATTTTAATTCTTTTAGCGAAGAAAGTCTAGCCCCATAATGAAACATTGTGGTCAGTGGATGGTCCATTCTAAGACATTCAAGTATGGATGTCCTTGTCTAGGAAAACTGATGCAAGTGTGAAGGGGCTTAAAAACTTGACCATATTGTTGTTGGAAGGAGCATGCAAATTTTGTAAAGGGTTTTAAAATAAAAGTCCAAAGAGGGGGCTTTTGAGCTTAAAATAATTACAGTATGCAAGAGGAGGAAAATTAAAGAAACAATTTGAGAAGGAAGCCAAAAATAAGGGTCCAAAGGTCCTAGAGGTTGAACCTGCTCCGATACCAAGTGTAGGGACCAACCCTTAAAAAAAAAAAAAAAGAATACAACCATAAGAAGTTAGCATTGGGAACTCAAAAATATTAAGCACTTATATAAAACATCCATGAATTTCACTCCATTACACATATCATCTATTTTACATGTTGTTAACTAAATTCATAATAAAGTCATATAAAAGAACATTATAATGACATAGGTACCATTCACTAGGAAACGAGATTCAATCTTGACTTGCCGCTACTTGCACTCCTTTGTTGTCATTCGCCTCCAAGTGTGAATGTTGATGTTCTTAATCCGAATGCAGTGACCCACTGTTTGACCTCCCAACCTACTCCTTGGGTACTCTCCTTCCCCATAGACCCTCGAGCTGCAATGGGGTTGTACAATGAAGGAAACGTATTAGCTGGTAAAGGAGATCACTCCTTTGCTCAAGAGTTCCCTCTCTAAAGTCCTCTACCTCACCAAACTCACTATAGCTCATAGTCACTACTCTAACATAGCTTCATCCATCCAATAATAAGGTAAAAGGAAAAGTCCCTTCTCCCATGGCCTGCCTCTTCTTTTATAGGAGTCTTTATAGGTGACACTTGGAATTTCATGCATAATTAATTATTTTTGTTAATCCAATAGTTTTATTATTCAACCACCTATGTGTCACTCTCTCACCAAGGATCTCCAAAATTATTTACTTAAATTTTAATTTAGAAATAATATTTCTCTTCCCCCCCAACAAGATTTCCTATTTCTTCTCCTAATTTCTCTTGATCCCCCTTTTCTACTCCTTAAGTTGTGTTCATTACTAAAGTCAATTGATAAGTCTCAGGTTTGATCCCCTAACTACTTCGTAATTTAACTCAATTTGCTTCTTAGATGGATATTCTTATGTTGGTTGTTGCCACATGGAGGTTCTCTAAATTTCTCTAAAATTTAATTTATTAATCTTATTTTAATTCACCACCCTCTTCTTTTAATGAAGCTTAACTATTTTAGGATTAATATTTATACTTACATCTATGTCCCGCTTCCCCCCTTTTACCTAATTACGTTACTTATGTACATTATCTACCTAATATTTTCCAACATGGGAAGGGTAGAGTTTTCAAGGTAAAATAATTTATTTCTTCCTATGATCCTCTTAACCCAAATTTTATTCTTGATTTAATTACCTCGGTTCTAACATCATTTACCACTTGATGTGAATTTATAGGGTTTTCATATCTTGATTATATTTATTAATTTATTTATTTTTAATGATTCCAAGGGTGCCAAGTAGGTCGTGTCCTTCAAAAACTTCCCTTGAAGTTCTAAGGTGCCACGTCTAATAGTTTATTTGGGATGCCAAGGGTGCCAAGTTGGCCATGCCCTTTAAGAATTTCCCTTGAAGTTCCAAGGGTGCCATGCCACTTTCCCTTCAAGCATCTAGTGGCTACAAAGGGAAAGTATAAGTGCAACAACACAGACTACTATCATCTCTTATGTTGCCTGCCATAGTGAGACTAATGGTGTCGAGGATCAAGGAATCTGCCTTGATGCATGCCTTCCAGTAAAATCCTTATGAGTGACCTAAATTTGGGACCTTCTCCCACGACATTGTGATCTTCAAGGCAAAGGTGTTTCAACCTTTCCAACCCAAGTCATGATGGGAGTGCTAGTGGTGCGATCAGGGACACTATCCCACCCCTCCCATGTAGTTCCATCCAATTGTACAACCCCATCATCCATATGTGAGTCATTCGGCCAAACAACTAATCTGTGCCTGTAACCACTAACATATCCTGAGAATATATATATACATATATAGCAGGTTTCAAAATTGACTTAGAATTTCCAAGACAAAATATTAATTTCATCAAACCAAGTGTCATCAACTCATCGTATGCGAGTGCTTCTGGTGGTTTCCTGTCATACTCAATAATCATCAGTAACAAAGTTTCTCAGTGTTAGTCATTGTTATAATAGCATTATCAACATCACCTAGTCATTTGCATCATTGTTCATTGTGAACCATAACTAATGTAAGTAGCTAACATGGGGGACACATCCATCATAACATCAATGAAAACATACATATCCATCAAAGCTATCATCATCGTAACATCAATAGAAAACATACCTATCCATCAAAGTTATCATCATCATGATATCAATAGAGAGAATACATATCATTTACTGTTATTATCATCATAATTTCAATAGAGAACAAACATAACCATTTATTCTATAGTCATCATAATATCAATAGAGAAATGCATAACCATTAATGCTACAATCATCATAATACCAATAGAGAACATACATAACCGTTAATGCTATCATCATCATAATATCAATGGAGAACACACATAAACATCACAACCACTAATAATAGAGTCATGTGTCTGGATCCTGAACCTGAGGTCCTCAAAGAATAAAGTGCAGGCCTTAGGGCTAAATAAATGTTAATGTCATATCATTGTCATTCAACTAGAGCAGGGCACTACAAGAACAAGGTAAAATAATACTTTTTTAGATGATTTTCAAACCATAAGCACACATCACCCTTTTGGTCAAAACTTAGGTAATATAGGCGAAATAAGAGTATTTAGGAGTCAAAAAGAGTTCAAAAAGGGGGCAGCAAGGTCTTGGGAGGCTATCAAAAATTGAGCAAAATGGGACTCAACAAGGCTCCCCAAAATGGTCGACTTATAATCCCAATGCTAGGGCTGCTCATAACTATTCTATTGTTTAAGATTTATCTAAGAGCCCCTGGGTTATGTCGACATTATAGGTACTCCAATCATGTCCTGCATAGAGGAGTGCTTTGCTCACTGCAATCAGAGTAGTTGACCTGAAAATTCTATGGTAATTAGATTTGATATTTCAAATGTTAAAATGAGATTCCCTCATCATATGACTTTTCAAATCAAATATATGTATCGTAAGAAGACCATCTTTCGAACCATAGTTGATGAAGGGGCTTCCACATGTGTCATGTCTATGCCATGTTGAAAAGCTATCAGGTCCCCTAAAGTTGTTCCTTCTCTTACTCTCTTAACTGCATTCCATGGTCATTCTCATAGGCCTCATGGGATTTTACCTGCCCTACCTGTTTGTGCAGGGGGCAATATGGTTAACATGGAAGTAGAGATAGTTGATGCTAATCTCTGTTATAATATTTTATTAGGTCACAATTGGGTTTATGTAATGGATACCATTGTCTCATCTTTATTCTGCATCCTATGATTTTCTCATGAAGGGATAATTGTTATGATTGATTAGTTAGCCTATTCTCCCAATGACCATAATTCATTTGTTGACTCCACTATCCATTATGGTTCAGAATTTAGGATTTGGAATGTATTCTTCTTTGATGGGTACTTTTGATCTTCCATCTCTTGTTTCTCATGCCAATGCCATTTCATCCTTGAGGATTGTTCATCAACAATGTTCTTTTAGAACTCATTATTTTTCAGATCCTTGGCCCTTGTCCCCTCCTACTGCCACATTAGAAGAAGGGAAAGTGGTTGGAATGGCTTATTCAATATCTGTAGTGGAAGTTGTGTATTAATCTATGTTCATTCTATAGATTCTAATCCAATCCCTCTCCCATCAGAGTATGTGGATGATGATGTGGCATCGATTTGGACATTTGATTCCACTTCGTCTATGGATTGCCTTAATATTGTTTTACCATTTGAAGAGGAAATTCTAGAAATGATGGTTGGTGTAGAAATACCGTGGGATGATTTTCATCATCATTCCTATTTTCTCCCTAACTTGCGAGAAGTTGAATCAAATTTGTCTAGTCCTCTCTCTAGTGGAAGTGTTAATAAAATTTTAAACCCTTTGGCCCCATCACTTATTTTTGTCGAAGGTAACATGGCTAATATTTCAGAAACTATTCTGGTGAACATTTCCAAGAATCCCAACGTTATCGAGAATATATTCATTAGTGTTGAGTGTTCTTGGGAAGAAATAAAAATTTACACCAATCTCTTTAAAGAGTTTTGGGATGAAATTCGCTTAGTCTTATGAGGAAATGCCTCGGATTTATCTTAGCATAGTTCAGCATGAGATCAAGACTTTTGAAAATGCAAAGCCTTTTCATTAAAAGCTTTGATCGGTTAACCCTAGGAAATTCGTGACTATCAAGGCTGAAGTAGAGAAATTGCTTAAGGCGGGTTTCCTCTACCCTGTTCCTTTAACTGAATGGGTTTCAAATCTAGTCCTTGTTGACAAAAAGCAAGGAACAATCTGGGTATGAATTGATTTCAGGTTTTGAATAAAGCCTGTCCTAAAGAAAATTTCCCCACTCCATTTATAGATCAAATTATTGATGAGTGTGTGGGAAATGAAATATTTTCCTTCATGAATGTATTTTCAGGATATAATCAAATAACAATTTGTCTTGAAGATCAACACAAGACAACATTTATTTTCCCCTGGGTTACATTTGCATATAGGAAAATGCCTTTTGGCCTTAAAAATGTTGGGGCTACCTTTCAGCGGGCTATGTGATACGATTTCCACGACATCAAGCATATAATTGAAGCATATTTGGATGATTTAGTTGTTCGCTCTCAAAAGAGAAAGGAACATCCAAAACACCTTCGTTTAGTTTTTGAAATATGTCATTATTATAAAATCCGATTGAACCCTAATAAGTGTGTTTTCACAGTTACATCTGGTTGATTGTTGGGATTCATCATCTCTAATGAAGGGATTCGTGTTGATCATTTCAAGGTTTAGGCAATACTTCAATTGCCTCGCCCATCGAACATTTGGGAACTTCAAAATCTCCAAGGAAAAGCTAATTGTTTATGGAGATTTATTGTAAACTACATTGAGATCACAAAAGGATTTATGTGTTTACTTAAGAAAGAAGTTCCATTCATTTGGGACAACTTCTCTCAATGCTCGTTCAATGCTTTGAAAAAGGCATGAAACTCTACTCCTCTTTTGAGTCCACCTGATTATAGCAGAAATTTCCTTTTGTACCTCACAACAGCATAATCAACTATTGGTATGGTTCTAGTTCAGGAAGATAATTTCCTTAGGGAGCATGTGATTTATTATCTAAGTCATGGCTTAGTTGGTCGTGAACTTCGGTATTCTCATATTGAAAAATTGGCTTTAGTGGCAATTCATGTTGTTAGTGACTTTGTCACTATATTTTGCTCAGAAAAACATTTGTATTGGCTGACGTCAATCGATTTCAATTTGTTCTCAGTAGGTGAGTGATTGGGAGGAAATAAAATAAATGGATTATCATTTTGCAAGAGTTCGATCTCGAGTTTATGTCAATAAAGTCAAAGAAATTGTTGGTATTTGCATAATTGATTACAGAATTGTCTTGTGAAGGATATGTTACTTATGAAGGATCATTTCTAGATGAACATCATATTCTTATCTCTTCAAAAGATCCTTGGTATGGAGACATTTTTTGGCGAAAATATTGTCATTTAATAATTTCCCAATCATTAATTGTCAACCGAGGATTTTGTAGACTTACAAGGCACATGCACGATATATGCAGAATTGAAGCCAAATTAACCTAATCTAATATTTGAAATTGAAACACAACTGAAATTGAATTGCATAAATTAAATTAATCTAGAAATATGAAATTTCACAAAAGAAAAAAAAACATATGAAAATAAACAAAATAACAAATAGCAAAAACAAACACATGTGACCTTACATTCACAATAAATAAATCTCAATCTATTACATCACACTGACTTACAATCCTCTCCAACCATAACCTAACATTACATTACACACTCCCTAAATAGAGATAGAGCACTCATATTTATACATTAGTTTCTTTGAAAAGAAGATAATCAACTCTTAAATACAACTCCACTTTTCTCTCAACCAATTTCCATAATTACAAAATATGATCCCTGCAAATCCTCACACAAATCTTGGATGAGATATCCATATCGTCATGATCTTCTTCTTGAAATGAGCTTGAATGGTTATCTCCTCAAATCGCTTTGATTAATCCTTTATTGATATATTTTCTCCCATGAGATATTTTTGAATCTTCCCAAGTCTTCTTTCAATCTTGAACAGAATTCGAAATTGAACCTTGGAGGCCACATAAGAGTGTCTTGGAAGCTTCCAAATCATCTACATATGTCATCAAACTTATTCCTCCTTTAGGTATAAGTAAATCTATGTTATTTTTCTAACTTTTAATCATAAATTCACTTAAAGTGCATGAAAATAAATAAATTGGAAAATAATAAGGGAGACCCATATTTAACATGAAAATGGTATGATAAATGGTGAATGGAGGAATACAATATGGATAAGTATGAGGAATAATGGAAGCAAAAGAGGATGAAAATAGGACAATTTGGAAACTCAACATTCCCCCAATTGAACTTGTTGTATGTCCTCATACAACATTGCATGAATTTTCTTGTAGGCTTTTGGCTTCTTAACTTTGGTTTTCATGTATTTTTAACAATAAATCATTCCATGATGTGAAGTACATGATTAGCAGTTAATAATTATTATGGTTGGTTCTTGTGTGTCAACCATGAATATGACAAATTTTTGTTCTTGTGTTAACAACATTTATTTTGTTTAGTTTGTTTGCTGCAATAATATTTTAAGCATACTTGCACTAAAAATGATAAATTTTGAATGTACATAAGAAATCTCTTTTCTTCATATTGTGAATCGTGCCTATAATATATAATTATATATATATATATATATATATATATATATATATATATATAATATATAATATATATATATATATATTATATATAGATATATATATATATATATATATATATATATTATAATCAATGCTTTTGCAACAAAGGTAATTGGAGAGAACATGTTGGTCCAATGGTAAAATAATATTGTATTATGAAATGAGTAATGAATATATCCTCCGCCCCCCTACCCACCCCCAACTCAAGATGTGTTATGTTTGAGAAAGGAAATGGAAAATGGTGGGAATTTTCCAAATTCATTCATTTCTAGCAATTAAGGAATTATATGATTTAAAAATTATAAAGCAACATACCCCTACTTACCCAAAAAACTAACAAATTACGTAATAGGAATTTTTCTGATTTTGCTATTGGATCTATTGGGAAAAATGCTGGAGGGGGTGTGAATCATTATTTAAACTTTCAGAATAATAATTTTTTCTTTTCAAATTGTATATGCAATTTTAAAGAAACCAAACAACGTATCTCTGCGACTATAATGAATGAAACCAGCGTATAAATAATAAAATTATAAAACAACTAATTCATTGTCTGTTGAACTTGTATATGAGTGTGATGCATTTACTAATCAATAAAGAGATGTAATAAGAACAGAATAAATCAACACACCTAAGAAACACACATGAACACCAGGATTTTTGAGGTGGAAACCCAATGTGGGAAAAAACCACCATTGTTATCGTCTCAGTCTTCAATCTTCTTATAATAAGAATTGTTTACAAGTTTTATATTGGTGCAGACTTTTTCCAGTACATAGGCATATACCTATTGAAGGCTACTACCTTCACTCATTTTCCATCTTCTACTAGAAGGGAGCTCCAACCCCCTAGCTCTTGTAATAGTTGATATGTTTACCATTACGTAGGTGATGACCTACAAAAGGCTACCACCTTCACTCTTCCTCCAGTGACCACGTTTCATAAATTTACAGACTGGATACTCATACACATCAACACAATATGTAGGCCACATGTAGGCCACATTTCATCAAATTTTCATACTAGACCCATTAGTAACATTGAAGCTCAAAATCAATCACCACAGCTATAATACAACCATCAAATACAACTACATTAACCAATCACTAAAACTCATCAACTCTGAAGCAAAAACAAAATTCTTCAATCTTAACTGTTAGATCACTATCACCAGAACACAAAGTTGAACCCAGAACACTGCATCAACAACTAGAACTAATTGCAACCTCAAAAATCATATGTCAGAATGTATACACTACTTTAATTAGGACAATCTTCTTGTAAACGCTACTTTCTGTAACCCAACCTATGTATACCGCTAAAGATACTGAATCATAAAACTTCTGAACCAAAAATTGTACTACCCAAAGACATTCTGAAGATCTACTATCATATTATAGAGTTCTAAATAGATAGCAACAAAGATCACCCTTCTTACTTAATCAGTCATCCAGACTCAATCTCCTTATACAATCAGTTTTACTTCAGATCTAATGAGGACATCATTGACAAACAACAGTAAAATAGCAACATTGATCAGATATATTAGTCATTTCTGAACAAAATCCCTTCCTTTACATATGCTACATGGAAATGTTGAACCTACATATATATATGCACCTTCCCCAAGGTGAACCTGCATATAGATCTAAAAATAATCACTTATAACTTCACATCTTTTCAAGACTTCATATATACCCAGATCATAGCATTTAAATGATAAAACATGTGTTAGCACTTAAATCTAGCATATCCATTATCATATCATATAATGATAAGTCATTTCAGGTCTCATGATCTTGATCCAACATTGTATCCAAGGGTGTACAAGATGTTTCAGATCTATATCATAACCATAACCCTTACAACACAAAATATACTTCAGATAGAAGTATTCATGAAAATCCCTTTCACTTTCACATTTAGCCCTTTGATATTCTCCTCCTTATATACTTATAGCCTTTGTCATTACCATGCACCAAAACACTTAGAATGTATGGTATTCTTAGACGGGATCAAGTAACCGTTATTCCACTCAATATTGTGGGATAATACCATGGTATGGACCCTTGGTATTATTTAACCTTAATTTTCCATCCCATACACACTTTTCCTTCTGTGAAATTGTGTGCATACATATACACTCCTTTTATTCTCTGGACCCGTGTGTATACGCTACTTAGACTAGATTAAACAATGTATACAACTTAAAACATTCTCTTTCCTCAATTTCTTAATTCTAATATGTAATCATTTGTTCCATCATCTTGTTCTTCTGTACCATTACTCTGCTACCTCTGAATAGACTTGTTACAATGTGATTTTCCCTTTATCATTTATGAACAGGCATGTATATGGGTTGTCATCGAGGACAACACATGTACCATAATGACAACAATCTCGCCTTTTGGACTTGATGGAAACTATATTGGTGTTGATTATGTAAAATTGTAGAACCCATTAGATATATCAAGAAACACCACCAAGATGCTCTCTCCCTTTGACATCAAGGGCAAAGGGTGGACCAAGATATTCTCCCCCTTTGTACGTGCTGAGATGCACTATACTGTCCATGCTCCCCCTGAGCATATGCAGAGTCTGCAGAATTATTTTTCAGAATAACATGACTTTATAACTCAACTATGTGAGTATGACCTTTCTATCACTAACGAATCATACATACATCAATCACTCAACTAAGTGGGGATACATCAAATGTTCATACATGACTGAAAATTGCAATTATTACATCATCCTTCCCATGCATAGTGGGGGTACACAATACATCATATGTCCAAAGGACTCATCCTAATAGACTATGACAGAAAGAGACATATCATTACACCATAGGTTTTTACATCACCTTTTCATCAAATGAAATTAATAACTGAGACCATAGCTGAATTTAGCAACCATAATGCCAACAGTGCATAGGATTTTGAAGGCTAATGCTCCCCCTAAACCTATGCTACCTGTGCATTATCAACAATTCATTCATCAAGGCATCTTCATCAATTAATAAACATCAATGAAAAGGCATATCAACAAACTATACCCATCAACATCAGACTCAACAACCATGTCAGAAACTGATTTTGAGTCTAACCCACTATTTGTCTATCGAAAAAACATATACACTATTATCAGAACAGAAAATTGCGTATATACGCGATTCTGCTTCATGAAATCCACGTATAGAAAACAAAATCCTGAATCTAAACAAACTAGTTTTAACAGCAAGATGAGGCAGAAACAACTCCTAGTTTTTGTCTAAGATATTCAAATGCTTCTCTGGGAAGAGGTTTGGTAAATATATCAGCAACATGATCTTTGGATGGAACATACTCTAGTTTAACCTTTTGTTCAAGCACTTTTTCCCGTAGAAACTGATACTTAATAGGTATGTGTTTGGTCTTGGAGTGCATAACATGATTTTTCAAAATACTAATAGCATTTGTATTATCACATAGGATGGAGATGGTTGTAGAACATTTAATTTGAATATCTTTGTAATGTTTGCATCATCCAAAGAAGTTGTGTGAAGCAATATGTAGTAGCCACATATTCTGCTTCTGTTGTAGATAAGGCAATCAAACTTTGTTTCTTATTGAACCAAGATATTAATCGTGATCCCATATAAAATGCACCTCCACTAGTGTTTTTTTGGTCATCAACATTTCCAACCCAATCCGCATCTGTATATGCATGAAGAGTGAGATCTGTATCTTTAGGATACCATAGACCAAAGCCTTGAGTTCCTTGGAGATATTTGAATATTCATTTTACTGCCTGAAGATGTGATTCCTTCGGATTGGCTTGGAATCTTCCAACAATTCTTACTACATGCATGATATCTGGTCTGGCACCTGTTAGATAAAGTAGACTTCCAATCATAGATCTGTACTCTAGTTGATTCACTGTAGGAGAATCATCATTAGAACTGAGATTACATCCTATTACCAATGGAGTACATACTGGTTTGGAATCTTCAATTCCGTATTTCTTCAAAATCTGCTTGAGATATTTAGTTTGTGAGAGAAATATGCCATATTTTGTTTGTTGCACTTGTAGACCAAGAAAATAGGTTAGTTCTCAAAGTAAAGACATTTCAAATTCTTGCTGCATGACAAAAGCAAAGCTTTGACTCATAGATTATTCATTACTACCAAAGATGATATCATCAAATAAATAACAATAACTAGCAGTTTATCATTCTTAATTTTTGTATATAAGTTGTTGTCTACAAATCCTTTTGTGAAGCCTTATTGTTGAATATATTTGTCAATACAATAATACCATGCCCTTGAAACTTGTTTCAGTCCATATAAAGCCTTTATGAGTTTGCACACAAGCTTTGCATAGTTTCATAGAATGAATCCTTTTGGTTGTTCAACGTATACTTCTTCTTCTAAATCTCCATTAAGAAATGCAGATTTCACATCCATTTGATAAACTTTGAATTTTTTAAAAACTTGAAAGAGCAAGAAACATTCTTATGGCTTCAAGTCTAGCTACAGGTGAAAAAATTTCTTCAAATTCTATACCTTCTTTTTGTGCATACCCTTTACAAACAAGCCTTGTTTTATTCCTAATTACCTCTCCATTTTCATTCAACTTATTCTTGAATATCCATTTTGTTCCTATAACATTTTTATCATGAGGTCTAGGAACTAATTCCCAAGTATCATTATTTTCAATTTGGTTAAGTTATTCATCCATGGCCTTAACCCAACATTCATATCTTCTAGCTTCATTTACATTTTGTAGTTCTATGGAGGATAATAAGGCTAGATAACTAGAATATGATATGAGAGCTCTTCTTGTTTGTACTCTAGACCCTTTTTCTCCTAAAACTTGAGATTCTTGATGATTCTTTTGAACATACATGGATGGAGCCTTTTCCCTGTCAAATGTATCTTCTTCTGATGCTTCATTGGTTTCTTCCTCTTTATCATTTCGATTTGATACAGGAAAGAATTCACGTCTTCATTATTATCATATTCTTTTGTTGATGTCACATGTTTCATGTTTCTACATAATTCATTGATTCCAACATCAATGCATTCAACAATTTTTTGAAGTCTCTTATTATAACATTTGTCTCCTTTACTTCTAGATTAATAACCAAGAAATATTCCTTCGTCTACTCTAGGTTCAAACTTACCAAGTTTTTCATCAGTGTTTTTTATGAAACATTTGCCTCCAAAAACTTTGAAGTGTTTTACAATGGGAAGCTTACCTACCAAAGTTCATATGGAGTTCAATCACTATTTACACATACATGAGCCTTGTTGAGAATATTTACTGCAGTATGTGCAACTTCACCCCAGAAGGTGTCAGAAGTTCCAAACTCATCAAGCATAGCTCAAGCCATTTGTTGAAATTTTATATTCATTCTTTCCACCACACCATTTTGTTGAGGAGTTATGGCAATAGAGAACTATCTCTTTATTCCATGTTGTTCACAAAATTCAAAAAATTCATCTGATATGATATCTCCTCCCCGGTCAAATTTGAGACATTTGATTTTTAAATCTAATTCATTTTCAACTAAAACTTTGAAGACTTTAAACATTTCCAATGCTTCATATTTATGTTTTAGTAAACCAATCCAACACATTCTAGAAAAATCATCAACGAATAAAATGTAGTATTCTTCTCCACGAGGTGACTTTTTCCTTGTTGGTCCACACAAGTCAGTATGAATGAGTTCAAGAGGCTTATTTGCTAATCCTTCTTTGGAATTGAATGAACTCTGGTTTTCTTATTGAATTAACAATGGTTTGCAAATGGTATTTTTTGGGATCATGATATCTGGAAGATCACGAAAAGCCTTAAGCCTGCATGATTTTCTTCTTTGAGAAAAGATTAGATGCCCCAATCTTCTGTGACATAAACAGTTCTCTTTTTTTTTTCTTAACATTTTTCTTAACCTCCTTTTAGTATATATAGATTGCTTGGAGTTATTGTACCTTTGATTATGGTCTTTCCAGTGTCAAGCTCATGAGCCACACATTCTTTTGATCGAAACACAACTTCAATTCCTTGATCACACATTTGACTAACACTCAATAAGTTATGCTTTAAACCATCAACATACACAACATTTCTAGCTTTAACCTTTTCTTTTAGATAAACATGACCTTTACCCTTAATGACAGCTTGTGTGTCATTTCCAAAAGAGACATTCGTTTCCTTTTCTAAAGCATTGTATGAAATAAGCTTATCTTTATCACCTGTCATGTGTTTTGAGCATCTACTATCAATGCACCACTAATTTTCTTGTCCTTCTACAAATAGATCTATGCCACATCTTTTTGTATGTAATTTCTTCTTTTTCCATACCTTGGAGTTGATGATTTTTGCTCCTTTTGATATGTTGACCGAAATTTGCTCCTGTATTCAAATTCTTCATGACCAAATTTATTTCAAAATGAACATTCAATTTCATCTTCAGGAGGTGAAAAGTTGTTATAAGAGCTCTTCTTTATTTCTGACACACTCATTTGATTTCTTTCTTCTCTAGTCATGATAGTTTTGTAAGCAACACATTGAGCATCTTTATGACCAAAATTAAGGAATGAAAAGAATTGTCCATTAAAGAAGAAATTTATGTGATCATCAAATATTTTGGTATTGTTCACCTTTTGGTTGGTGATTCTATTGATGTTCACCCTTAGAGTAAAATGAGCATGATTTACCTGTGGAGTACCTTTAAGCTTTTTTTGAAGATTAACACATTGTTGACTGGTCTTTGTTGCATTAAGATAGCTTCTGGTGATGGCTGCAGACTTTTCTAGTTAGGATGTTTCTCCAGTATATCCAAGACCAGTCTTTATAAGAGGAGAACATTGAACCTTGATGATTTCATCTAAGGTTTTTGATCCTTTAACAAATCTAACATTCAAATATTTTTTCTTCTCAAGTTCCTTTCTTAGATCTACTACATCGCACTCTATTTTTTCATTGTGATTTTCCCTTTCCGTGATTTGATGTGTCAAAGTGTCTAATGGCTATATTCTTTTCTTCCAAGAAGATTTTGAGTTGAGTGATTTCTTCAAGAAATTTTCCTTTCTCTAAGGCATCCATGAAATTATCATTTTCATAATCCATGAGTAGTTTAATATCTTGCTCAGATTCATCTTCATCACTATTAGACAGGCCATCACTATCTTCATGAGTATAATAACTTCTTCTATTAACAAATTGTTTGTTATTACCTTTTTCATAATCCTTTCCTTTGTCATGGTTATCTTTATGAGGACACTTAGCAACATAATGATCAACTCTACCACAAACAAAACATTTGAATGAAATCTTACCTTTGAATCTTCCGGTACCCAATTGAAGTTTCTTCACAAATTTTACCTTGTCTTGTTCTGATATATATCCTGATTCCTTGAGATCTTCCTTTTCTTTTCCCTTTGCAGAGGCTTTGGAAACAGCTTCTCTGATTTCTGATGGACCTGCTTTCCTCATTTCAAAGGAAGTTAAAATTCCATGAAGTTGAACAACAGTAACGATTGTAGATCCTGTTTCTCTTCAATGGCAGATACTTTTGACTCAACTTTAGAAGATAGAGATCTTAAAATTTTCTCTACTATAGTAGCCTCTTTTATTTGTTCACCAAGATTCTTCATACGATTTACAATCTCATCTACTCGTAAAAAGTAACTAGCAATACTTTCATCACTATGCATCTTGAGAGTTTCATATTGAATTTTGAGAGTCCAGAGCTTAGAACATTTTACCTGGGAGTCTCCTTCGTAGCTCTAAATGATTTTGTCCCATACTTCTTTGGTTGTGTTGAGTTGCCTGACTTTGACGAATTCTGATTTTGATAGACTTCCCAATAATGCATTGACGACTTTGGCATTGGTTTCATATGATTTATTTGTTGTTGGATCTATGGGAACTGCTACTGGATATTGGTATCCTCCTTCCACAATTGCCCAAACATCAGCTCCAAGTGACTAAAGATAGGCTATGGTTCTTATCTTCCAATATGCTAAGTTATTTCTGCTGAAAATTGGTGGTCTGATAGATCCCATTCCTTCATGATTACTCATCTTGAGAGATCTTCCTTCAAGTGATCAAGCTTCTTCTGAAGGACATGCTCTGATACCAAT